>CM056994.1:81627746-81735246 GCA_029891345.1 Dryococelus australis
AACAGACAGGCGGTTCAAGTATACATACACCAAAATGAGAAAATTCCCATATTTCCTGGCTACACACAGTAAGATGTAAATGACTTCCTACAACAATACGTAGCCACCAGTGATATAAACGGGTGGACAGAGGCAGAGAGATGCAGGAGAATTAAATTCTACCTTAGAATGGAAAAAAAAAAGTGTGTTTGTATTAAAGTTATTGTCAAATGCCCAAGACATCACATGGACTAGTGTAGAACAGAAACTCAGAAACATGTTCACAAACCCCCCGACGGGATTGAAAAATTTAAGTAGCTACTGTACATTAAAAAAAAGTAGAAAATTGGGGGAAAGCTGCCACACTCACATCGAAGACCTGCAATACTATAGACGCTAATACAATTCACATGTTTCTGACACAGAGTTTATCAGTATAGTTTGGAAATCATTATCGTCATACACTGACAAAATAATAGGGTTGCAGAATGATACACTGGAGCAACTACTGAATAATTGAAAGAGAGTAGAATTAGGGATAAATAGGTGTAACCAAGCAATTAAGAACACAAAACATGGAAATAGAGCGATTGCAAACAGAAATTCCCCAAGTTAAAAGAGGAAGTGGCTAATCTCGCCTTGCAAGCACAGAAAAAAAAAAGACTGAAACCTTGAGTAAAACTAAACAAAATAATTCACCCCAACTAAGCTCAAAATGCATTTCAGAATAGGGCACACCCATTGTCATAGTTGAGAGGGGGATATACTCCGGGTGCAAGGCAACAGTATTACAAACCTCGCCAGAACAGACAGTAGTTATACAGTGTAGTCATTTAGAGGCACCAGTACCCAAGAATCAGGGAATACGGATATAAGGAGGTCAGGAACGCATGTGCGTGCACACACACGTACCAAGGAGCAACTAATAGGTATGGAAAGCAATATCAAAACCAAAAGCATTCTAAAAGCTACGTTATGAGGTGGTAAGGCATGTTTCCCCTGCTGAAAGCTATTCGAAAAACACATGTAGAGCCATTTTCAACAAAGTCACACCAGGCACTTCTTATGCAGACCTAACGCGTTTGAACGTGGTTAGTAATAAACAGCATGACCCCTGCCAAAAATTAATAAAGGTGCGCATAGGCAGGAAAATAGAATTAAAAAAAACCCCCAATTTTTGTCAGGACTGCACAGTACAGGTGACATCATGGTACAGGGATAACAGGCAACTGTGAAGGTCGGAACATGAGCAGGAAAAAATGTTGCGCCGGATGCGGAAGCAGTCAAGGATAATGAAGCTACAAAGAATGTAGCACAGCGCAAGCAGGAAAGAATGCCAGGTGGCAAAACACGGACAGCAAGGCCAAGCGCAAAAACCGCCAGTTCATCGGGCTGCGCAATGAAGTGCAGCAGACATGCGCCCTCTGCCTGTATAATGGACATAAAGCCAATGAATGTGACCTGTTTCTTAACACGTATATAGACTTTCACACAGATATTCCAGGCCATTTCAAATGCTTCAATAACAAATTTGGCATAGGTCACGTGAAATTGAAAACTAAGACACACTGACACAAGGAAGGCGATTCAAGGAACGAAAACACTACACTAGCACGGAACAACTTGGCTTCAATGAGCACAACAAAACAAACAATCTGAGGTGAGGTGAAGTTCCAAAACATCAGTCAGCAAAACAACCCACATGTGGACAGAGACAAACACCATGTGCATGCTGATACGATTCTCAACAAGCCTTGGTCCACACGTCAACACAGCACATTCTAATTAAGATATGCTGGAAACCATATTATGGCCTGATAGACACAGGATGCTCATGCAGATGCATAGCAACAACATTAATTACAAATCAACAGTTAGTACCAGTAACAGAACAGTTCTCACTAGTAGGGGCGACTGAAGAGATCGACACTCCCAAATTTGTGTCCAATATAAAATTAATCATTTCAGGCGATGCGTTTCCGCAGGACTTTTTAGTAATAGATAATTTAAAAATGGACGTTATTTTAGGGGTTGATTTTATGAAAAAAATATGACCTAATTCCATCCCTAAAATACAATATGTTCATTAATGGAAACAATAGTATTGCAAATACCAATTCATACTAATATAGTTGAAAATTAAACAACAAACACAATCCAACATTGCATCAGTAGAATAGAAAACACTTGAACAGATATTCAAGATTAACTATTAAGCAAAATTAATAAAAATTTAGACAAATACCAAAAGCACGAAATACTAGAAAGTACTTAAAGAAAATTGAGATGGATTTGCTTATAGCATTTTGGATCTTACGGAGGCTAACGACTTTCAAATAAAGTTAAATATGACCACAGATAAGGCAATTCATACTCTACCTTAAGGTACAGAATAAGGCCAAAAATGTGTGAAGAGCTCTTACAACAAGTCACAGTTATGCAACACGCTGGTATCATTGAGCCTTCGGAATGTAATTTTTGACAGATTTCAGACAATTAAACCACTATTTAAAAAGAATACAGTATCCTCCCCCGAACTTAAGACATACTAAACACGTTACAACTGTCTAAATTAATTACCTTGTTAGATTTATTCTCTGGGATTTATGCCATAAACTAACTTTTACAATTGATGGTGTAGGACTCTTCCAATACCGAAGAATGCCAATGGGCCTCTCCACAGCCCCACAGTACTTCCAACAATTTATTGATAACCTGATAGGTCCACCGAGATGGAATACGGCTGTGGCACGTATTCACAATATTTTTATTTCAAGAGACACATTTAGAGAACACGTAGCAAATATCAGGAAAGTCGTGCAAAGATTAAGAAACTTCAATGTCAAAATAAATACAAAAAAAATGCTCATTTACCCAACAAGAAATCAAAATATTAGGTCACTACATTACACCCCAAGGGATAGTAACCGACCATGAGAAAGTAAAGGCCATTCAATAGATGTAACATCCCCCCCCCCCCCTCCCCAAACCCGGGAAAGTTCAAGGAATTACGAACTTTCTTAGGCATGACTACATACCTCCTCAGATATATTCAAGATTACGTGACAAAAGCCAAACCCCTTACAGAATTAACAAAACAACATACAAATGGGGAGACAAAGAACGCAAGGCATACTTAGAGCTTAAAAAGGCCATACAAACTGCACCAGTCTTACAAAAATTTGATGGCAAAAAGCGCACAATTTTAGCTTGCGATGCATCACAAACCGTGATTGGCGTGGTTTTAATGCAACAAGACCCAAACAATAAAAACAGGAACATAGTCGCATTTGCATCCAAAAAATTCTCCTTAAACAAGACAAACTGGAGCACGACAAAACGAGAACTAGGTGCGATTGAGAACTTTTGTAACTATATCCAACAGTATCTTTACATGAGACCATTTACAATTTAAATGACCACACCAGCTTGAGATACTGAAAAACAATGGCGGAACACAATCTCCGTATACAAAAAATGGCGACATCATTCACTGAATACGACTTTGAAGTCAAAATCGTTAAAGGAAAGTTTAAACACACTTGCAGATGCGATGAGCTGACTACAGACCATAGGTCACACCGAAACTAAGGACAAAGAAATAAATAATATTAAATATACAGTTAAAAAGGACATGTAGGGCGTTATCAGAAACGCTGTACCAGAACACAAACAGACATGGAAATAAAACAAGCCATAGCTAAATATATAACTAACAAATGGGCAAATATAAACAACCAGTTTGAACAATGCAAGTATGGGCATGATAAATAGCACACAGCAACAGCTATTTTAAAATAGCAAATTATCCGCTTTCTGCAATAGCCAAGGCTATATTGCAATTGTTTCAGGTAAATATGGAGTTCATAATAGAAGATCAGTCAAACAAAATAAAAGCCACAAGTGTAGAGCCATTACTCTTATGCCAAATTATTATAGCAAATAAACAGGGAGTAACACATATGCCAGTATAACACGAACAAGAGTACATTAAAATCAAAAACTATACATAATTACTCATGTGCCCAATAGTTTCAATAGTCACCTTTTTCAGGCGAGTACGCAAATTACCCACATATTCAGAACTTGAAAATTGCTCTTACCGACCCAACACAGGCCGAACCCAAATATATCAAATTAGGCCGGAGAAATGGCATCACGGCTGACGGGGAAATTTACATGAACATTCATATGCCTATAGGGGGGAAAAACCCACACTAGTACCAACCTATAACGTAAACGAGATAATTTCAGCACACCATGACTCCTTATTGAGATACAATGATAAAAGACGTTAAGGATTGTATAAGAAATTGCCCAATATGGCAGAAACTCAAACCACCCAACCAAAAACCAAGAGGGCAACTTCAACCAATATCCCCACCCCCTTACTGGATGTGAAAGGGTTGCTACAAACTACATGAAAAGGCAACCGTCATATTCTAGTAATGGCAGAGTTTTTTTTAGAGGTATGTTGTAGCTAAGCCAGTGAAATTTATAGATGCCCAAACTTGTGCTGATTTTATTAAGGAAATAATTCTCAAACACGAGTGCCCAAAATAAATACTAACAGACAGAGGTACACCCTTCAATAACGAACTAGTAAGTGAGTTATTACAGAAATTACAAATTAAGAAACTCCAAACAACTGTGTACAAACAGGCTTGTAGAGGCGACTAAAACATCTTTGGTCAGCAACCGCTTGTGCCCATGAAGACCCTGGTAGTTGGGACGACTATGTCGAGTTCGTTACTTTCAATTACAACACCAGTGTCAACACAAGCACACAACTCACACCATTTTACTTAATACACGGTGTGGAGTCAACACAACCATCCCATGTAATAGCGAATAAATTCTCCCAGAGAGGAGAGAACTGGTGCCAAAAATTAATTCAGGACATAGAAAAAGCTAAAGTAAATTTAATGCAAGCACAACTAAAACAAAAATGATTGTTTGATAGGAAATACCAACCCAATAGGATAACGACAGGGGACTGGGTTTAGATTAAAAATAGAGCACGCAGCAAAGCATTGTATTTTCAGTATAAAGGACCGTCCACACTACAAATACAAACAAACATAGCGAACAGAAATACAATACCGTCAACACTAGAAATATGAAAATAGCGCATATACGAACTTTATTCTACAATGTAATGTTGCAGGTAACCAAAGACAGACATGGTGCCAGCAAACTGAAGACTAGTGACCATTGCATGTTTGATAATGACGTGTTCAAATCACACTTGCATCATACCGCATGCATGCTGGTCTTTATTGGAGAAGCGTTAAAAGTAAATTTTATTACCAAAAGATAGTACCGCTTACCTACACTATTCCGATTCAAAAACCTACAACACTGCAAGCCCTCAACACTTGGCTGCGCAAAAATTGCGGAATCAAATGCATCACAAACATGCCAAACCATTAAGGCTATACATAGATATATTAAAATAGTCAACCACAGCAAAAGAGAGGCATCCAAATTTTAGGCGACACAACCTGGTGCTGGTCTTCTCACAAACAAGCAATTACATGCCCTGATTGCAAACGAAATGATTGCAACTCAATTAAATGAATTGACAAATAGGGTTACGTCATCTCACCAGGATATTAATATCACCATTCAAGCCATTGGTCAAATTAAAACCCAGTCGAAAAGAAAATTAGTTACTTGGTACGGGCCGTTAATTCTATCTCAAACATGCTAAATGGACAAAGAAAATCCACCAAGCTGATAGAACCAAATATTGTCTACAACAGATCATCACTACCATTTTGCTACACATCATAAACAATATTGTTAACGAACAACAAATACTGACATATATAGTGCACTGTCAACAAAATCACCTGCCTATGCAAGTGATAACATGTGACCAGCTGGCCCGAGATTTGATTGTGCTGGAAACAAATATAAAGGGTTTAAATTTAAAACTAAGTACACCATCTCAAATCTTAGAATACTATTCAAATCCCATCACGCAGTGCACCATTTCAAGTACGCAAATAATGATTAAGATACAGATACTATTGAAAATCGCTAATAGTGAGTGGTCTATATTTGAAAGTCTTAGTATTCACTATGCGTTTGAAAATGAGACGTGCACAATTGACGTACCCGAAGATCTCATAGTGATCGAACAGAAGTCAAAGCAAATCAAACAAATACCAGCACATTTGGTGATTACCGAAAATGTATACAGCAAAACTCTGTTAAGAAGTTCCCACTTAAAAAGTTTTTCTGCCTAATAAGTTGAACAATTGTGCACCTTGTCTACTTGCGTATGAGCAATTGGACCCTTTTAAGTTTTCCTGGTTAATAAGTATTATTTTTCAGTCCCTTCAGAAACATCTTAACAGAGTTTTACTGTACTGCATTCCCAAGGAAACCATTGCTAGTAACAAGCAGATTGCCTGCGAGCGTAGATTGCACTAGACAATTTCAAAAAATTAGTTCATTCATGCAAATACACGTGCACAGCAGGAAACACATTTGTCATTAATAATATATTCCCACACCAATACATTCTCACAAACGCATTGGCTAACATGCAACTACATTGTAACTGGCCATTAAATTATAATTTTGAAATCAAATAGCTAAGACTAGATGAAGGCATTCATTTTTATAGCGGGAAAATTAACTAAAGCGTGGAACAATCATGGTCGTGGACCATGCGGTTTATGTAGACACACTCTCTACAACAGAGAGTACAAAATAATTAAATCAAGTTATTGAACAACTTTAAAGAAGGGTCAGGGGAAACCATTATTTGAAGACTTCATTCACCATGAGGGAAACAGATGAACGGTGAAACTCAAGAAGTCGGCATCACCAAAAATCCACTAAATGCACAATTTTACTCACTATAAAAATGCTAAAAGAAAAAAAAAACGAACTAAAACATCTTATTGGCACTTAATTGCAAAAAAGCATGACTGCAGCCACATCGCAACAGCAAGTCATTATGGCTCCACGCAGGGGTGGATTCAGAAAAAAAAAAGCGGGGGGGCATAGGGGCCATGGCCCCTCCTGAGACTGCTCTAAAAAAAATGCCAAGTAAAAATTGAAAAATAGCAACCGGCGTACCATAGTTACACCAAATACAGAACTCTACTGTATTTGGTTACACTTAGCACCTGTTCAACACCCTTCTCCTTATGACCTTCATATATATTGTTTACAGAGTGTCAGCGATCAGTCATGTTGAAAGTGTCTGTAGCTGGAGGTGTTTGTGTTTCCATCATCCAATCTTTCAGCTAAATTTTCAGAAGTATTTCTACAGCCTTTAAATTTAATACTTCTGATGCCAAGTAGTATTTTAAAACAAAATATATCAAATAAACACATGAAGCAAAAAATAAAGTCACTTGCAAAAAAATACAATTTAGTTTTGCAAAAATATTCTGCATCAACAGTATCTGAGATTTATCTTCTAGGGGAATTTAAACTATGGGGAGCCAAATGGAGAAGAGACCAAAAGACCAAGTAAATACCAGACACAGTGCTTGAAGTATAGATGACTGTGACGCTGACATATTCCCTACAATTAGTGTGCTACTGTAAATTGTGTGTACTATTCCGGACAGTGTTGATACAGCTGAATGCTCTTTTACTGCTCTCAGGGGAGTCAAAACTTGGGTTAGATCAAGAATGACTGAGGAGCGGTTGAATGGTCTTTGCCTTTTACATGTACATAGAGACTTGAAAATTGACCCTGAAATAGTTATAGATAGATTTGCTAAAGAGACAGTTCGGCAACTTAAATTTGACTGAAATAGTTAAATAACCAGTTATATAGCCGTATAAACTATAACTCAAAATATATAAAACATTTACCATAATACAAGTCATGACATACATAAGTATCTAACAAATATAATTCAATTACTAATTAAATAAATCTTGGATAGTTCAGAAGGAGAATAAAGGTATTATTTTCCACAATAATTAAAATAATAAATGTAATGAGATTTTTAATAATATTACTCGCAGTAGTTGTTGACTTACAAAAATCAGTTCTCAAAATTCTCTAAGAATAGTGCCACATTTTAAAATGGCACAATACAGGAATTGGAAACAAATAATTATAGATATTGTTAAGGTGAAATTCTGGGTAAAAAAAAAAGGGGTATTTGTTTCACTATGAAGACACAATTGGTGCAACATTGATTCTGTGCATATCTGACCAGCTTAGGAAATGAGTGAGTTAATGTATGCAATGTGAACGTGGACACTGTTACTAGAGCAATAAAATTCATACAAAAAATACTCTGTCCTGTCCAGTAATCCTACAAGAGCACCTACATCGAGTCCCGACCTGATTTACAGCTGATTTTACAACAACAGAGAAGCTGTTTATTCATTACGTTCTTTTAGTGGCGTTTTATCGATGGCCATAACACCTAGAACTTTCCACCATCTTGGTATTCAGTGTGCAGGAACTCGGCATAAGTTTACCACATCAAACCTCGAGAAAGTTTTATTGCTATGCTGAGCTAGGTTAAGTTTGCACCGAACATTTAACTTGTGGAACAGTGATATTTTGATTTTTAAGAGGGTTATTCAACTAAGACATAAACAGCCTTACACTCCTGCTATAACAGTAAACGTGCAATTTAGGTACTGCCATTTTCAGCAAGAGTAGGTTAACTTTCCTGTCTTCTAGTGTTGCTCATATTGCCATCAGGGTCTTTAAACTAGTTTTGAATTAAAGTTTACACAAAACAATTTTGAATTATCAAAAATAAAATTAATCAATTGCAAACCGAACCCTTGCTGTTGTCGCCTACATCTTGTAGTCATAGAGTTGGCGTGCCTTATTCTACATTTATTTTGCAATGATTTCTACCAGTGTTATTTCCATGTTATGTGTTTTGGTACTACGTACACAAATAATGTACCTATTTAACAGCATGCTGAGAGAAGGTGTGAGGTGCGTACATCAGTGTATCCTGTAGGCTGATTTGTTAGTTTGAATAAGTTGATTTCTTCTTTTCTGATGAGTGAAGTACAGTCACACTACAAAACTATTTTTGTGATCATGAGTGCCATAGGCAGTTTTATCCGGGCTGGAGTCACCAAGATTAATCTGCAGGATTAAAGACGTAATATTTCAAAAATCTGCATGTAATATTTTATTGGGAGTGCAAGATAATAACCAGTGGCAGTCTGTATATGATTATGCTCTTGTTGAATACCCAGCCAATTAATTTACTGTGGGCAACTGTCACATTTAACCACAAATTAAATTATAAAGTGAAAAATTTATTTACTCCTGACCAACACACTTTTCGCAATCACCGCAATCAATTTTCAGCACTGCTACAAAGCATTCAGACACAGATGCAAGACAACAATTTGCAACTGCAGGCTTAGACCTCATTTTGGAAAGGCTAGAAAATAGTATCCAGTCGCAGACCGCACAAATAGAAGGTAGTTGTCTACAGATACAATTAAGGGAAGATAGGCAGGCCCAGTTTGAAAGGTTCAAAAATAGTATACTGGCTGGTGTGGAACATGGTATACAGCAGGTTTCAAAAATGCTTTCGAAGGAGGACGGAACCGGATAGAAAGTTCACGAAAGGGCATTGGTTCATGTGTGCTAGAAACACAGAAGTGCCTACCAATTTGACAGAAATGCCCGCACAGCAAGAGACGACGCAGAATGAAAACAGTATTCCTATGTCTGAATGCACAGTTGATTCGCCGAAAGACATAAACCTTACCATCTCCAAGGAGAAAGAGCTGCTTATACTCATGCAGCCGTCAGAAAAAATTAATGTTGCGAGTACACAATAAGGAAATTTTGCCTTATAAACTACAACAGTTCAGAAGCCAAGTGAAATTATTGAATTCGCCAAGAAGGAAAGCTATTGCACTGCATGCAGGACGAAAGAAGACTACTTTCAGATTTGATTAGTATAGTGCTCAGGAAGATGGGGCTGCGGTGGTGTAGTGGTTAGACTACTCACCTCCCACCAAGGAAAATCAAGGTTCAATTCCCGGCAGGGTCACTCCCGGATTTTTGCATGTGGGAATTGTGACGGACGATGCCGCTGGTCGGCTGGTTTTCACGGTGATCTCTCATTTCCCCCGGCCTCGCATTCCGGTTCTGCTTTCCATACTCACCTCGTGTAACCCTCATCAGCTCTCAAGACCTTGATGTTATGAGCTGGCCAAATCTCTTCACTTACTCACTCAGGAAGATAACTGCAATGCGGCATGATCAAATTGAATTTATGATTCTTATTTTTCAGCCTATTTCTTTCAAAATATTGTTGAAATAAATAGGCTTGCATGAAATTATTAAAATAGTTTAAACATTATCACAAATTTTAACACTCCTAAATAATTTATAACTTAACATGTTCACACTTTATGCAGTAATTTTAAGTTTTTCATAAGAAGAGAAATACATGTAAACATGCCTGCCTCAAGCAAGTAATGTAGCTAATTTGGTTAACTTAACTTCCAAGCTGTAACTCATCCCACCATCACATCAGATAATTAATTAACCCATACTTTTATTTGTGTATAAAAATAATACTACCATTGGGCAACTATTAACACTACTTTTATTTACTGATACAGGAGACTTGACACTTCTGAATAGTGGACACTTTCCCACAATATGTCTGCTACCAATTTGTGTCAGAAATGGTTAAACTCTGCTAAAGTTATACTTTCAGAATATCCCTCCGCCTCATGTAAGCAAAGCTCAACTGAGTCTAGAAAATTACACCAAAGGGACACTGCACCACATTCATGCATACTCGATGTAACAATATTATGCATAAGAACTATTTCTTACTAAGCATTACCAACACACCTTTTTTTTTCACTGTTTTTATTCATATTAATTATAAATGAAATATTACAATTTGTGTAACATATAAGTAAAAGTTTAATTTTACCAAAAATAAGGTTCTTTTATGTTACCAGAAGTATTAAATCACCTGTGATAATGGCATATTTTGGAAATAACCAAACACTTCATATGTGAAGTGATTTTTCAAAGGTTAGATTAAAAAAGTGTGAAGAAACACAGAATAGACTATACAAATTAATTGAGTACAGTGAATTGATGAGTCTGTTCCTTGGACTTGTGTAAATTTGGAATTTAACTGTACCCAACACTGTTATCAAGATCATTTTTAACTAAGCTTATATCTACAAAATTTATATTAATAGATTTTATTTCATTGCTAAAAGTAATCTCAGTAGTAAGCCATGACATATGTGGCCTTATATAGCACCCAAACATTACCGAGAACTATTTAAATATAATTAAACTAATGACAACATGAACTAGAAACACATTTGGGCAACACTCTGCCACACATTGCAAGAATTCAAAAGTCTTTGCACAACAGTAACAGATGTGATTTTTTCACAGATGGCCAGGGCAGCAACATAATTGGCTGCAGTTGTGTCACACACTGATTTTCAAACTGGCACACATCTCCTGCAAATCTCCCTTTCTGACATCTAGGAAGCCTGCAATCATAATTCAGCTCACGCACTGCCACTGTCTTCGCTGCTGAATAACTGCACTTTGCATACCTGCCAACTTTTCAAATCCTCAATCAGTAAAACATTATGACTGTCAATTTTAATGTAAACTGGACACATCATTTTTCCAAGAATCTGCAGTACTTTAAAGAAAATTTCTTCCCCACAGGCCTATTTTCTTACATGTTAACCCTAAAATACAAAATAATTACGAAGTATAAGTCAAAATAAAGTGAAACGTTGGCAAATTGTTTACTGAAATACTTTTGAATACTGTTTTCTTTTAATTAAAAAAAAAAAACTTAGCAGCTAAGTGTACAATAAGTAATAATAGTATACCTAATGGAAAACAGTAAACATTAAGGCTTTACAAGCCTTACCTCCACCAACGTTAGCTAACTTCCGTTCAGTAATCAATGTAGAATATTATAGCTAGATTGGCATTCCAACCTGTTGTATTTGTAACTGCCAAGTTAACTTTGTTGGGAGCTTTAATTTAACATCTTTCTTGAGACTGCATTGTTTTGATGTTCTTACAAGTGTGTGCCATTTTGAGTACCATATTTTTTTTATGGAGCAGTAGGAAAAAAAAAAAAAAACTTATACGTCGCTGTACGTATTCGTACAGATACAGCAATACCCACACACACATGCACCCCCCCCCCTTTTTTTTTCCCACTCTCTCTCTCTGACCAAAGTTAACCTTACACTCGTTGAATTTACAATATAGACAAATAAAAAACTATTATTCACTCACTAGAAAAGTGTTGAAAGTGTCGTTTTTTCAAGCCACATGAATTTCAATAATTATAGTAACGGTTTACACATAGGCCTACATTAATTACAAAACACAATAACTTACTGTTTGTAAAATTCGCAACCTCTTGAACAAGCGTTTTTCTATGGTAATCCTTGCAAGTTTACATCACAAAAATTATGACTGTTCATCGCTAGCAGTAAATAATTTATTTGCAGAGTCATTCAGTAAAATCAACACTGTACATGTTTCCAAAAACCAAATAACTTAAATGCGTTGCTTCATTACAGACGGCAGTTAAGGAAAATGGTGGGATTAGCAGTTTAATGAAGCGGTAAACATTTGCAGATTAATATTACATTTCATCAAGAAAACGCACTACAATGGTACCTACAAGCAACTATGCTTGAAAAAAGCCAATAAAAAAATAATAATTAACTACATATAAAATATTCTGACAACATCAACAAGATACTCGTATAAATACGATGAGAAAAAAGCACACGCAAAGAGTCATTCACAGGGCTGGAAACTGGAAACATGGCTAGCCATTTATATACGGAACTTCTTATGTATACTCTTTCCTAAAAATCAGAAAATAAATTTTCTTATGTATTCCACTCATTTTGCCAACTACTACGCAAAACAACATTGTAAAAAATACGGAACTACAACACGAACATGGCCGACCAGTTAACACACGCACACTGTGTGGTGCAAAGATGGCAAGATGCCAATCCTGAATACACAAAAATACGACTTCAGCGATGTCTACAACTTCAATCAGCCAATAACATGCTGCGATTGGCTACAAGAATATTTGTTTCAGTGATGCGTCTCTATTGGGCTATTTATGGCGATCATGTGAAAAATACGTAAATAAACTAAATAAAAATGTTAAGATGAACAAAAAAAACTGTAAAACTTTAGCTATTTTCCATAAACCCATAAACACACTATACACTCCGTACATTTTACGGGCAAACTGTAAAATTTGGCAGTTATAACTTTGTCATAACAACTGTAGTATAATACACAAATTTAACAACATGAGAGATTAGCTCCTTCTTTACATCAGTCACATGTTAACATTACTGTATTAACTACAATACCAGACAGCTTCCCATTATCAATAACAAATACTTGCTTGAGTTTGACCTATTAATTTTGTGCGCTTGTATGTAGTCTGACTTAATTGTTAACTTCCATTATCATGAATGTGCTTGCAATGAAACAGTTTAAAAAGTAAAATTTAATGAGTGATACTTTGTAGCAATACAAAATTAATTTATTTGACGTTTTATTTACGATAAACTATGAACATTCATGTGTATGCTGGTACAGTTGTTCTTTTTGGCACAAAAATCTTGCGGGTAATACTGAAATAACAGTAAGTTTTTACAAAAATAACAAATTACGTATTCATCATTTTCACTTTCTGATTCTTAACTAACAATAATTTAACACATCCAAAACATTGGACCTCACTTGGTAAATGCCAATAATGACTGCAACAGAGTGTTAAAAGTTTTAAGGACAAATGTTGTGTGTTCATTTAATGAAGTTAGGGACCACTGAAAATGAAAACCTATATTTTGGTTAGAAATACATGCTTATAGATTATACCATAACAATTTCATAAATCATTGAAAATGCCATCAGTGACTAAAACACTATGCAGCATGGAAAATTCCTTTCAGAAATGTTAGTATTAAATTTAAATTTTCAAGCAATTAAAAATGTTGCTTTATCAGTTTTACGTGTTAGCGTCATAGGTATATGTTGTAGTACTTCTGTAATCACTAAATAAAAATCATCACTTTGCAATGCAACCATTGAAATTCTAACATTTTGGGATGCTAGACACACATTTTAACACAGTTGCTGCAGTTGTGATGTCAATTTTGTAAATGCAAAAATGAGGTAATAATTCATTACTGGCTAATCCCAATATAAGATCATTCAAATTACATTTTCAGAAACTGTTATATGCTCCTTGCCCTTGGCATAGTTTTACCAGAGATACTATATAAACAACATGTAAATATAAAAACAAACCTTGTTAGTACCTCACAGCCTGAAAATCATAGGTTCTAGCTCACATTTTACATTACTAATTGCACTTCGTAACATTTACCAAATTAGTAGTTTTGTTTACTAACCCATCAGTTAAAATTTTTTAACACATCAAAATGGTACACAACAAAGACTATTGTGAATGGACCAAAACACTGCAGAAGTATGTTTTTTATAGAATAAATATCCACTGTATTTTAAGAGATCTTACTTCAAATTGTTAAAATTTTGCATATTTGCTGATCAATTCACTTAAGTAACTTCAGCCACACCACTCTCGTCTGCATGCTTATTCACAATACACCAATGAATACTTTAAGAGCCATCCACAGTTTCATAATGGCACCTCTGGAGTTTCTGGTTTTTCTGCAATTCCAATAGTTACACGAGACTTCGGGGGCCGTCCACGTTTACGATGTGATTTTCCCACCTTCAATGGCATTTTAATAGCTAAACGAGGTTTCCGTGGTCTCCCACGTTTCTTACCCGACAGTTTCAGACCTAATATTTGTAAAGGACCTTGACAGACTGTACAAGACGTTGATGGCCATCCACAGTCATGATGTGTCATAGATTGACCTACAGTCTTCACTATTTCTTTAGGAACTAAACAGGACTTCGGTGGACGTCCACGTTTATGGTGCATCACATTTTTTTCTTCCAAAATAGACTTCTTACAAACTGTACCCAACTTTGGTGGGCGGCCACGTTTACGAATCAATTTTGGTATGCTACTTAATCTCAAGGACTCGAAGCCTACGGTGGGCTTTGTAGGGAGGCCACGTCTTTGACGCAGCAAATAATTCACCTTAAATGCATTTTGAACTAAGGTAGATACAGATGGCTGCCCACGTTTCTGATGCATCCTTTGCAAACCTAATACTTCCAAAAATTCATCAGTAATACTGCCAGAATTTGGTGACCGGCCATGATTTTGAGGTAACACTTCCAAAATTTCTTTTTCTGAAGTATTATCAGGGGCCACACGAGGACCCTGTAGTGTTTCACATGATTTGACTTGAATTTTCATGTTCAATGCAGCTTCAGCTGATGTTAATGTTGTTTGCTGGTGCTCAAGTTTCGGATTTGGATTCACAATTTCAATTTCTAGAACCAAATTTTGCTTTGCTTTAAGTACAGCATTATCTTCAGTCCCTGTAGACAGTAAAATCATTATCACATTACAGTAAATAAACATAAATTAAAAATTAAAGGAACTTTTTAAAACTTAATTTTAAACATTGAGATATTATAGCGTGCACCATGCTGAAGTACAAAACTTTGTGAATAAGTGCCCAATTTTATTTGTTTAGAATATATAGCCAAGCAGAGATGGGTTGTTGCAGTAATTTTCTGCAACTGTTCCAAACTGATACTGATACATAAATTTTATCTGTTACAAAGTATCTGATACTTTTTGTATCAGATATATACAGAAATTCTAAAATACGTGGTTACTATTCACTAGTCTCTGGTGTGGCCTTGTCAGTACCTGTAATCAGGTACACGTGTTATAAGTACTTGTTATGGGTTGATCTACTGTGTGGTATCTGTAAAAGGAAATAAAGTACATATAAGAACAAGAGCAGAAAAAACTTTGGGCAGAACTTTTTCACAGAGGATAATGAATTTGCTATATGTAAATCATGTAAACATAAACTAAATAATAAATACTTGCACACTCTAATGAAAACACTGAACTATAGTATGCAGTTGACAAAACTAAACCAAGAAATTTAATTTTTTCTTTGCAGCATATTTTAAATATAGTTAAAATCTATCAGTTACAGAACAACAAATGCAACACACTTGCGAATGTTACTAAATGTATCTGACTGTTCGGCAGTGTACTTGTTTACAGTACTTGTTACAAGTTGGTATCACATACAAAGTAACAGGTTGATACTCTAAGACCCACCTCCAAGCCAAGTGAAACTACAAAGAATGGCAAAATGGCCAATGATCATACATAAAAATATTGTTATTTTTGGTTAAGTTTAATGATGAAAACCCCACAGGGTGATTTAGAAATATCAGTTGCTTTGTCAGAAGTGAGGGAGAAATTGGTCAATGCAGACATAGAGGATCCTTCCTAGCATTTATTTATAGAAAACTGAAACCAGAATTACAGGACCAGGAATTAAACTTACGTCTTCTAATGTGTTACCACTGTTTTACCAGAACAACTATTTTCAGAATAAAATAAGCAAGCTCCTCAGTGATGGCGAGGAAACATTATGGTAATAATGGCCAATGGTCAATATGCATGTTTGTTAATGGATCCACTTATTAGCACATTGAAAACTGCAACGGAATACACAATACAGTACATCCCGTTGTAGTTTAGCTATGGCTTTGGAAAATGCAACTTTCTAGAAAAAATTTGGAAAACCTATGTTTTTCATGCTCACATCACATGCTAGGAAGACCAACAAAATTTATGATACAGAATAGTTGTTAATTTTGGTTTATTTCAGGTGTGAAGAATGGAGATGAATAATTGTCTTCAAAATGGCAAAAAAGCAATGGGTTTACCAACTTTTCACTAGGTGTGTGTAAATATCCAAAATCTAAATAGTTTTGAACAGTAATTTATTAGTTATTTGTATTCAAAGTTCAAAAAATTAAAAACTGTAAATTATTACACACGTGGAAAATATTGGCTTTTCCTGAAAATATTACAACTTGATGAATCAAACCGCGGTCCACAAATCTGCAAATTACAACTGAATTAGCTACATAAAATAATATTTCAGTTATAAATCTTTATATATCTACCCACGTAAATCGTACATCCATGATAACAATAGAAATTTAACTGAGCCACAAGTTTTCATAACACCAGCGAAATGCCTTATTTAGGATCTATTGAGTGTGTTCGTACTCCTGAGTTGTGTTTACTTACTGCCACTGAGACAGCTTCAAATTCTGCAAGTTGCAGGAAGATTATGGGACACCCAAATAGTACTCCTAGCTACTTGGACCTTATTCATGATGTGCAGTTGGCAATCAGCTGCCCACAATAAGCTTTCAGGCAGTTGCAGTAGATCTATATTTTCAATGTGCAGTTTATTGGGTTGTCTGAAAGCCATACTGATGAAAATTTACAGGATATAATTATTTGCAATTATGTATTGTACATTTGTAGATAGAACCAATTCTAAATTTAAAAAATTATAAGTAAAAACATTTTAAAGATAAACTTAGTGTACTAAAAAGAAACAAATAGTAATATTAATCATTAACAGTCAGTTATCATGAATTTTACTCCGAAAGAAGTCTTGGCTGTAGTCTGGTTGTCTAGAAAATGATTTTTCTCAATTGAAAGGGCTTGTAGTGATATCAAGCACAGTTGACAAATCAGTATCTAATGATTATATTTAGATTAATTAAAACTTAAAAATAAAAGTGTGGCGTGAGAGAAATAATCCGAACATATGCGTGTGAAGTTGAATAAGTGGGTTACAGACAGTTCTTGCCATCAGCACAACATTGCTATGTTACATCAACTGATAAATTTTTGCGGACACTTTAATTTTTAAGTTTTAATGAATCTAAATATAATCATTAGACACTGGTTTGTCAACTATGCTTGATATCACTACGCGCCCTTTAAATTTAGAAAAAAACATTTTCTAGACAACCAGACTGCAACCAAGACTTGTTTCAGAGTAAAATGAATGATAACTGACTGTTAATAATTAATATTATTATTTGTTTCTTTTTAGTACACTATATAATAAAAGGTTGCATTTAAAATGTCTTTTACTTATAATTTTATTATTTCCTTTTTAGTCGTACGTAGAGATAGGCCATTCGATACTTTGATACCTCGATACTGGGCAGTATTGAAAGTACTGAGTATTACGACATGCATATCAATACTTTTATTCAATACTTTTTATTGACACATGTATATGGCTTGGATGCTTAGTCCGCCATTTTACCTATTGTCACAAAGTGGCACCGTTTATTTTGTTTTCGGCAGTTTACTAGTTTGGGAAAGCCTGTGAAGTGTCGTATTTATTTCATTGTTCAGTTAATTATTTTGTATCGATAGCAGAGAAACGTGTAGTAAGGATAGCAATAGAACAACATGTATTCAGGAGTTGCAAATAGGAATTACGAACAGTAAGTCAGTAAATGACGTATTTTGAAATGGTTATTAGAATGTTTTAAATGTACGTGGCGTAAAAAACCCATCATTTAAACTCGTTTTGCAGTGTAAAAATAACACGTGTATTGTATGGAAAACAAAATTCTCCAAAATATTTACGCCCTGAATGTGTTTAATATTTGAATTACTATACGAACTACATCTTTATCACGTTTTCTTTTGGTGAGGTTAAAACTTGACAGGTTATAATTGAACGTTTCTTTCATATGAGCAAATTTTTGACTCGTCCACTAAAACAGTATGTAGTTAAAGATGATACAGGTCATGTCCAAATTGACAAATTTCATTATTTAGTTATTTTATAAATTCGTGATTTGGTAGGTATCAATTCACATTTCGGACGTCGTTGACAGTCACGTTAATAAGTAAGAAAATAATAAATTATGCAATAACGACTTTAAAAAAAAAACCTTAATTTGCGGTATATACAAAGCACATGATTTACTTGCTTTTTAAAACATTGCTAGTGTATTTCATTGCTAGTGTATTTTATGTATGGTTATTTGTTTTAAAGGTCATTTTATTAACCCGTTTGCGCACGTATTTAAAAAAAACATGGTGCTGATGTTGTCATTTTGTATTTTTGCTAACATTTACTAGATACAACATACAAAATACCTAATTACTGAATACGTCATAATTTTTGTATACAAACTCGGGTCATGTGATCATTTTGTGAATAAAATCTGCCAATTCGGACACGACCACAGTATCGGAAGAAGAGGTGCACAAAAATGCAGTCTCATGAAAAACGTAAAACTAAAGTCTCTCCCAATCCCATCCAATCCACTGCAATAAAATCAATGGAGGCCCAGCAGTATGACTTAGCCATAACAAAAACAAGGTAGGTTGGAATGGTAACCTACATTGATCATAGCATTTGTTTATACTCATTGTTTTATTCATAGACAGAGCAGGTGTGGCGCAAGGATACATTGTGGCCATGCTACTTTCTAGAACTGTCAAAATTTATGTTCGATATTCTGAATGCAAGTACTTGTGTGTGTGTGTGTGTGTGTGTGTGTGTGTGTGTGTGTGTGTGTGTGTGTATATATATATATATATATATATATATATATATATATATATATATATATATATAATATATATATATATATATATATATATATATATATATATATAGACACACCAGTATTTCATATTTATTGTAACATATTTTGTGTGTACACAATCTGTGAAAACGACTAATGCAAAACAACAAACAGAATAATAAATTTATCTTGCTTCGGGTAGCAGAAGAATTGCTATTGTTTTTTATCTGGCGATAAACAATTCCCACATTCCTCTATCTGACTTAATCCAGAAAAAAAATTTAATGCTTGTTTTTCTAAATAAAAATTATTAAGTTCTCTTAATTCGAAAATTGACATGCCTAATGTGCTTTTTTAGTATCATATAAAATATTTATAATTTTTTTAACACTTGACAGGCCTATTGCTAAGTTATATAAATTTAAAATTTGTTTCCATTATCTGTAGTATTATCTTGCATGATTTTTCTTTTTAAACTATCATAAAATTGGTCAAGAACACTGAAAATGTAGTTTACAAAAATTTGATTGCATTATTGAATATTCTTTACTCAGAGTATCGAAAGTATCGAGGGTATTAAGCTGAAAACTGTATTAAGTATCAAAAACATGGTATCGTCCAACCCCTAGTCGTAAGTAATTAGACAATTCCCCATTCTGTTTATTTCCATAAGGGCTTCAGTATTGCAGGGCTTTTTGCCACTTAATTTTGCGCAATCTAACTTCAATTTGAAGACCGTGCAAAGACCTTACCCTACTGAGAGCAACGTAGGTTTGACCAGCAGCAAAAAGTTTTGGCCCCAGATAGATCACAGTATAGTCCACTGTACTACCCTGCATCTTGTGAACAGTAGACGCTCACAGTACCATCCTACGTTCAGCAGTTCCATAGCTAAACTTAGCTGGAAACTGTACAGCTTTCAGTGTATGATATGAATGCCATCGTTAGCAAAGTCTATCCGAACTGATGGTATATCCGTTTCATACATCTGAGCATATCAGAAACATGGCCATATGATTTAAGTGATATGTCCTATGGCACTATTAACGAGTCCTTTGCCAACATTGATGTTGGGTCACAACATGACCTTCACTCCTATAAAAATTTCCAGTTTCTGAGGCATTCCTCCTGTTTTATTAATGTCTGATGGAATTATGGTGTCAATGTCAATATTCTTGGCATTTCTTGTTGCATCTATTAACGTATCCTGGGCTTTAATTTTGAACATCGTTGTTCCCTTTGCCCTGAAGTACTCAAGAACTGCCTGATTATGGTCACTGACCTGTTGGTTCGTCGGATAAATCCGAAGAGCTTTTTCAATAGAGAACTCACCGGTAGCTACTCTAGAGGTATAAATTTTACTTATGAGTTCGACAAAATGCTCTGATTGTAACTCCCCAATCCTTAAAGCATTTAAAATGTTGACGAAGGACGCATTTCCTTGCTGTTTGGTTGGGATAGCATCTTTTAGTTCAAATTTCACAATATATAACAAAAAATATGCTAATTGTTTTTTCAAAATAGTCAGTGTCAGCATTTAGTGTTGTTCTTGTAATTGACATATGTTGTCGAGCGCTAGCTAAACGAGTATCACGTTGCTCTGGCGTTTCAGATGCTGTAACTTCTGCTTCATATTGCCTAGCATTTCTCAAATGAGCATCACATTGCTCCGGCATTTCACATGCGCTCTTTTTATATTGATATCACCTAGCATTCTCTAAACGAGCATTGTGTTGCTCTGGTGTTTCAGATGCTCTCACTTCTGTTATACGTTGTCTTTCACTTTGCAAGTAAGTTTGCATTGCTCAGGAGTGAGAGGACATCTTAATTGGGACCTATGTAAGCGAGCATTTGCTTGTTCAATGCACTGTTGAGCTGTTAATGTTCTTTTTTTCGCGTTCATATCTTTTTTCTAGCCTCTGATGTTTTTCTTCATCTTCATTATCGAGTTTCTGCTGATGTGTTAACTTCGCCTTCTCAAAACGTCTTTTTCGTCGTGTTGCAGTTTCTTTGATTTTGTTATACATTTTCATTGGTGTACCCATGAGTATCGGAGAAATAAATGGTCGACTTACCTAGTCAAATGAGCCCAAACTCGAAGATTCCACGTTTAGCTTTGATGAAGTTCCTATGACCACCTTCCGAATCCATCATCAGGCCTTACTGACCATCTACCTCCAAAGGTCTCATCAAGAGTAATCAAATGAACCCAAACTAGAGTCAATACTATTAACCATTGAGGAGTTCCCTCGTGAGGAGATGATCCTGGCTGCAGCAGCAGGTCGCTGTCACCATATTATTGCATTGTCATCGGGTTTCTGTATGTATACCAAGTTTCAGCTCGATTGAATACCTATAAGTGGGTCAAAATTCACTTGCAAGATTTCACCAGAACATACAAATAAACTAACAAGGCTAGTTAAATAAAAGCTTGTAAAAAAGGTTGTTAATTGTGTGTGATAAAATTGAGTAAATAATTCACTTAAGCATATATAACTAAAATAACTAAAAAAAAGATGCCTAGATGAAAGGTTATCAAGCAACAGGATATGTTTAGATCTTTGTAAAAATGATACTCATCAGTTCACATAAGCTCTCACTAATTATGAAAACAACTAAAATTTTGACCTGAAGGTAGCTTTAATGCTTTCTTTGGGAGATATCCAAATTTTTGGATGCAATAATATATATTTTTTCCCCTAATTATAATACAGTAAGTATTCCAAAACATTTTTGAATATTATGCTTTTTCCAAAACTTCCTTCAGCATAAATATAGTTTTGAATTAACAAATTGATTTTGTAATAAATTGCAATGAAAACCAAATGTGGAATTAATAATGAGATTCACTAAAGTTCTCTGCTGCTCCCTGTGCTACAATTAATATTGTAGTTTAACTGGTGAGTCTAGTTCTTTTGTGCTGCAACAAATGGCAGAAATTTTTAATAACAAAATCACAAATTTTGGATAATCAGTATGCAAAAGAAGGACCCCACATTTGGGGGATGTGTAGGGCAGGGTAGGACAATTATGTGATTAGTTGTTCAGCTGAGTGGTGTAGCAAGAGCATCAATGGTGATACTGAAAAGTGGTATATAAATGAAGGTCGAGGAGAGCTGCCTATAGGTAGTTGCATTGTGTTTTTCTTCCAATTGTGTGCACAGACAGGGCAAGCATGTCACACCGAAGAACATGACAACTATAAAAACAGGTTTTCACCTTTGACGACAGGAGAAACATGACATATCGGGATTGTGAATCATGCTATAGGCTGTTCACTGTAAAGTGAGCACTTTTTAAGGCCCTTACAAATTTTTCCTTTCATCCAATTTCCATCTTCCTGCTGCTTTTTAATATAAACATTGCAATGTGACCAATAAACACAGTGTATATATTTCACCACCACCAAAATTTAATGCCAGAGCATGTAATAAGATATATTTATTAACAGTTAATGCCTGTTAGGAGGGCCTTAAAAAGTGCTCACTTTATCGTGAACAGCCTATACCTCAAAATTGGTTCTTACGTTGAAAGAAATGTAACCACAGTGAAGTGGATATAGGATCAGTGATTCAAGGAGAAACAGGCTGAGCAATGTGCAGGAAGCAAAGAGCTATGTCGCACCGATGAGCACAAGGACAGACATCTGGTATGCACTGTAGTTATAGACAGTACAGCTACATCACACACACCTGCTCAGCAGTTCAAGCATGTGGCACATTAATCTGTGTCTGCATGCATGGTGTGTCACCATCTGCAGCATCAGGGCATCATGTCCAAAGTCCATTACTGCAGCTGCAATGGTGTCTGGAATGTGTTGGAGTCCCTTCAGGGTCAGTCTATGGCCCAGTACTAACAGGACAATGCACGACCGTATGTGGCACACATCATCCAATGGTTTCTGGATGACCACACTGCTTCCTTGGTCTGTGCGTTCACTGGATCTTTCCCCATCAAAAATGTGTGGTCCACGGTTGGTTGACGACTGGCCTGCCACAGGCCACCCACTGCCACAACAAATGAACTTTGGGCATGCACTGAAACAGCATGGGTGGAGATATTCCCGATGGACAGTCAAAGTCTATCCTCTCAATGGTGCATCATGTAGCAGCAGTAATTGCCACCTGTGGTGGAGCCACACAATACTGATTTCCCCATATTATGTACATCATATTGAGCTAAAGAGGTACCATGTCACCTGTGTGTGTTGGGTAATCTGTCCAATAAATCGCTACCCCCTACTCTACAGCCATCCCCTTACCCTCATGATGCCGGCCAATCAACATCGGGCAGCGACCTGAGATAGTATAAAAGGAGGTCTTGTTCACAGCTCCAGAGGCAGTTTGATTTTGTCTCTAGCACTCGCTGCTCAGAACAAGTCTCCCACCAGTCTAGCACTCGTTACTCAGACAATAGGTGAGACAGTTTGCTTAGCCGGGCTAAGATACACTTTGCACACACTATTTCCCAACACATCACCGGTCGCCTCTACCAGCCCCCTCAATGTACATCCAGCTTCCTAGTCGAATACTCATGCCGAAGTGCAGCAACTAGTACGTCACCACGTTGTTTCCAATCCTTGGGAATAAACGTCAATTGAACTGAAACCGAGATTCACTTTTCCTGTAGCCGTAGTACTTAGCTACCAGTGACGTCACGGGCTGGCTGGAGGATGGGAAGCAATAACTAACGAGACTACAACTAGTGGTGTCTAGCGGTGGAAAAATGAACTCTCCTGCATGTATAGTTATGATGGGCTGCTAAATAAAACAAGCTAGGTAGTAGACAGAACAATTTCAGCTCACGTGGGGAGAAAACCGTAAAGTAAATTCCTATTTCAACAATGCTAAACATCAGGATGGATCTGAGTTTGTCTAAATACCAATACAGGGGACGTGTCATACATAAATTTTTTTACTTGCTACAACTTCGCTTATCACTTTCTGTAGACTTATTAGCATAAACAACATAAGCAAATTAGACTTCAGAATGATAATGCCAAAGCACAGCATTGACCCATTGTATCACCATAACTGTGTCACAAAAATTTGCTGACTGCAATGACTAAAATCTATGCCCTTAGTTAAATTTTTTGTTTATTTATTCAAATTGGAAATCATGTATTATCTTAGGCAGTCACAGATAAAGTTTACCCATATTCGACTGCTGAATATTGGACTGTGCGACTGCAGACTGCATATTGTGGAATATAAGTATCTGAGTACAGCATTTATTTTGCGTGGCTTTATATGGACAGTCAACTAATGGTTTCACTACATTATTCTGAAGCTTACATGTTTGAAATTCATAAATTGTTTATGTAGATTTTATTGTTTTCAATTACAACACAAGTGTCAATGCGACAACTAAATATAAACCCTTTTATCTTTTACATGGTATAGAAGTTGCACTACCAGCGCAAGTTATAGCAGCCAAATACTCAGATTGCGCCAATGACTGATGTACTAAACTATTACAAGACCACGATAATGCAAAAGTTAACTTGCTTCAAGCACAAAAACATCAAAAGGCCCAGTCTGACAAAACACACAAACCATGCACCTTAATTCTAGGAGATTCTATGGTGCGTATACAAGTAAACAAAACCGGTGCTCCCAAGTTCGATTCTGTATGCACCCGCCACACTAAACCTGCCTACGTACAATAAAACCCCTGTCTTATCACGTCAATGTAATGTATTTGTATAATTCAATCAATATTTAAAAATTTTTTTTTTTTAATGTGTTATAGTGTATCATTGAATGAGTTAACCAATCAAGGGTACGCGAACAACAGTGTTCCTGCTTCACAAGACAATGCCTGTGCCGGGGATACATGCCACAACTGGGGTGAGCTGACATCGCTTTACGCTCAGCACGTGTCTGCCACAGCAAAGTTCAGCCAGCGCGAGGCGCCGGACTGCACTCCTTGCTGTCACCACACTGCTGGGAGACTGCACGGCCAAAGCAACATGGAGAAGGGTTCCACGGCAGCCAACCCCTGTCTGAGCATCATGTCGTGCAGATAGAGGCAACGAGACACTCCCGCAGCACAGTTCCAATTGGTAGCAGTGCATGAGCGTGAGGTGTGCTCTGTGCATGCACCGCAGCATCACTATGGCAACGTCAATCACTGGATGAGATCGAGCTGAGGAGTGGGGAGCCCGCTCTGCTCGCCACACCGTCAAGGCCTTGGTTGCAGTCTACCTTGTCCTGCCAGCCATACTTGCAGTGCCCGCTACTGTCCGCACTCACACAGGAATAAACTGGATGCCCGCTGATGTGGACTTTACATACGACAGTATACCACTGATCTACACAATTCCTTTACCCTACCTAACACACTAGCATCGCTTGACCAATATTTACACATTGCATGCACTAACCAGAATTCACACTCCTGCAAGAATGGAAAACTCATGTATGAATACATGCAGTAGTCCAAAAAGGAATACTCCGAGAATACCTTGGTGATGAAAATACCGGATTCTGCACTAACCGCGTCATCCAAATCATCAGCGACATGACAAGTTGGTGCTGTAACGTACTTACAAATAAGTACCTTCGTGCACTTTTGAATAATGACAAAACAGCTTGGCAACCAGGTTAATACTCTTGCCAAAAACATTATCACCACAAACAATGCTGTAAACGTTACATTTAATGTCAACCTAATTGAAACACCAGGTCGAAACAAAGGTCAATAATTTAGCTGACACAATCAATAAAATTTCTCAAGTCTTAAATAAGGAGAGTATTGCTCTTAACAAAATTGATAATGTAGAAGCCCAGATGAATTTATTAACTACCAGTCTACTTCACTTACTGAATAACTTAGTTTTCGAAGAACTCATTAGAGGCTATATATAGTCCTATAAATTAAAAAAACTACCTCTCACCATTGTCAACATAACACAGCTTAGTAATTACCTCAAAAAACTCAGCCTCAATTTGAATAAAATTAACTTAACATTGAGCATTAGTACTAAGGATATCACCAAGTACTACACCCATGAAATCTGTGAATGCTCATTTTCAACCACCCAAATGGTAATTAAAATACAAATACCAATTTCTAGAGTCAATTTTCACAATTATTCCAGTTCCATACCATTTTCACAGTCAATCATGCATCATTTGCATTCCATACACTACAATTGCATTGGATACGAGCACAGATACCATTAAAGCCATTCCCCCCCTCATCCGAAATGTTATTGGATGTGATACACATTCCAAAGGAATCACTCATCAGTAATGACTACCTATGTATTAAAGGGGCTATTCTACTTTCAAATTCCACAAAACTGTTTCCAACATGTAAGTATCACTGTACCTCAGACACATTTTTCACTATTCATTCTATCCTCCCTCACCAGTACGTGCTACATAATCCCCCAGAGGGAACATACCTTAAACGTATGAATACTTCTATGAATATTAACGTCACAAACCACAAACTCAGAAGCATTGAGTTTTATGCACCATGTGGGTGCCAGGTTGTAACCCCACACCAAACTGTTGTTTCTGCCACACATTTGTGCGACATTCGTGCCCCCACAATCCCTCTGCAGCAAACTGTAATACCTATCTACTGGTTAAACCAGCAAGATTTCTATTTGGAGCAAATCCACAGGGATTCATTTTTTCGTCACCACTGTGTTGGATACTCAATGGCAGATAAATCATATAGCACAGCTAGTGCTGTCCAATGTTAACATGCCACTAACCTGTCTTAACATGGATCAACCTAAGTTATTTTCACTACTTGAGCCAACTTACTTTGATTACGTCACTCTGGCGATAATTACCATACTTGTAATTGCAGTTTGTGCATTATATACAAATCTTATGAAGTTATTGATCCTTTTGGCAAGGATGTGCTACAGTATGTCCAGCTACTTAGATCACAGAGAACTACTCATAGTAGAATCTACGGTAATCAGGCCTTCAAGCACGGCCTTATGTAAGTATAGTGTTATGTATTTCACTGTAAAAACCCATGGTAAATCACAGGATTTTTGTTTTACAAAAGAATTTGGATTAGATTAAGCAAGGGTGTACCTTTCAGGCTTTAAGGAACGGACCAGTCGCTCGATCCTTATTAGGACAAGTGTAGACATACTGCTAATATGCATTTAAAATATAAAATTATAATAATGATACATACATATAAATATATATATCGAAGTGAGTGCCTCCGATATGATGAAATTACTAAATATCAATCAATTTTAATTTTATGAATATAATATGGGCACTAAGACCCATCTTATATTGTTACTTGTATAAAATTGCTATGTAATTTAAAATAATTGAATAGCTTTCATTTGAATTATTAACTTGTATATAAACGACTTGAGAGTGATCCTTGTTTGTGTATTGACTGTCAAATAATGAAAGACAAATTATGTTACACTAAATGTAAGAAAAGCACAACTCAAATAACAGTGAAAAACTTTACGTCCTGTGAAACAGTGATATAAACAGTCTATAGCTGAATGAAGGACTAGTGCTACGACATTACAAACATAAACAATTTATGTGCAATCACATACGACATCGTCAGGACTGTGTACCAATTAAGAAACATTTCTTGTTGAGTGATTAATTTTACAATGCATGAAAGACATTCATTCAAGCATATAAGATTATCTAATGCCTAATTGGCATAGTGTAAAAGAAATATAGATATTATAGTTATGTAATCATGTCGCCGAACCACATATTTCCTATGGGAAAATTCAGAATTTTTATATATTCTTAATATCTCTTAGTTCATTATTATCCTGCCATTAGAGTAGATTGTGCTATGTAAAATTATATATACTTACTTGTCACATAGATTAGTAACTTTCTGTATTAATGAAAACTACAATATGGCATTAACCATACCTTACATCACAGTAAACAATTCTTGCTGTTTTATATGACGTAAGTAACCATAATATTACGACTATTATATATCTTCTAAAATGTAAAAAAAAAATTTTTTAGTGTTCACTGTTTTAAGATATAGTAGATGAAGTGTACAAAGAAATATAACCACACCACAGAGAGAAAGTGAAAATAAAAGCATAGTGTTTTGTCCACAGTGCAGCGTCAAACAAATGACGGCACACTTGTCCAGTTGTACCAATTGTGTAGATACTCACAGCTGTTCACATATTTGATTGTGTATTAAACATTTTAGTAATTATGACCATATATATATGTAAGGAAAAGAGTTATGTACCATTGCTTTCATGAACACTTATTCACAATTCATATTCAATTTCATAATACTTAGGCCCTCAGGCATACTAACTTTTCAAATGAAATTTCTCTAACAGAATGCAAAATTTCCACCCAGCACGTTGCAGAGCGAATCCAACACCACACATGCGCACTCTTCAAACATCCCCCTTACCCATGTCCACCGCCTAGTTTTTGGGGTTTTTACTAATTTAATAATTAAATGTGGCACTGGACATACTCCTCTCTGTCCTGTGGTCTCGCTATACAACGCGCAAAGGTATTAGTTTTATGGTCGACCTTAAATGATTACGGTTCTCAACATAACCTATATTATTTTCAATTGGTAAACCTTCTTGCATCATAACATGTATATGTATTTCAATTCTAGTTTTTTTTCCTTGCCAATAATGACATCTTAAAGTATAACAAGTCATAAATTTTATCTTGACATTAATTAATATCAATTTGTACAACAAAGTCTCAAATTTAGTCTTGCATTCTCGACACTACCCATTAATAAATTTGCGTATGCCACCCTTCGTTCTACGTATGTCCCTTCTGTTAATGAATTCCTCAGCCTTTCTGGTAACACAGACCTCTCTCCTGGATGGCTCTGGCAGTCTACAACTTGATGTACCACGTCCACTACAGCAGTCGGTACGGCTGCTTCTTCTTCAAACCAAGGGGGTAGTGTAGCGGCCAGAGTTGGGCCACCCACAATGATTAATAAACAAATATTCTTGACCCACTCAGTAGAGGGGTATATAAGGAATCCAGGATGCCCCCCGATGACGAAGAGCGACTATAGTGTGATACTCGTTGGAGCTGATGGTGCAGAGGTTCAGCGAGGCTGAAGACGAAGGCACCACAGCAGTCCAAGCCTTGAGGAGCTCAGAGCCAACTGTATCCGTGCATCAGGATGAGCATAATCGGCTTGTTAGTAGGGCGTAAAGCCATCTCTCGGGACTCCGTCACTCAATATATCCCTATATTAATCGCTTAGTATTCTGGCAAGGATAGGCAGGCCTAGGGATGAATGCTACAATGTGCAATTGCAGAGGAATTTCCCCATCTCCCTTCCTCCCCTGTAGGATTGCCGGAGATGTCAGGACCAGTTTTTGGTGGTTGTCATAGGCTGGTTGGCCGGCAGGAGATGGCTTGCAGTGCTTGGGGTTGGTATTCTGTTTGATTCCCATACAGGATAATTTTTTAATTGCACAATTAGCAGTTACGTAATGAGAGTAATTACAGATGTTGTCTCGTTGGCAGCTGGATGACAAGTGATGAGTTTGGAAGTGCACATGCAGTTGCATATGGGAGGGGGTGGGAGTAGGGTGAATACATGTATTCGCACAATGATTAATTAATCGTGCATTGAATATATTATTGTGCAATTACTTATTTTTTTTACATGTACTGAGTACATATTGCATTGAATAATTACAATATTTACCCAAAAGGAAGATGACTCCTTCCTAAAAAAAATATTTTTGAGGGAAAAAATTTTAAACCTGAATCCAAGACTACCCCTGTGAAGTATTGAAACAATTATTTAGGTTGAAAGTATATTTGCACCCTTCAAGAAGAAATGCTATTATATGAATGATATATATTTTATTTACTTTAAAGAAAAGCTAATCACAATGAAATAGGTAAGTCTAACCTAGCTGTATAGTAGCAGCATCTTTCTTACACTGTAAAACTTTTGTGGATGTTACATTTGTGACTTGAGCCATTTTGCTTCTCAGCAAATCATGACATCAAATAAGGGGACCCTTGTCAATGTTGATAGGTACAGTCTCAGCACTACAAAAATATGTCCAACCATATGAGACACTGTATTTAAGAATGAAAAGCATTTGTTAAAATCCTCTCTCCCATGGCATGCCAATTTTGGAGGATTAACTGCTTCCTGAGAAAAAAATTATGAATAGAAGACCACAGTAATGTTGTGCACGTAACACAAACTTAAATACTGAACTAGCAGTGTCACACATTTATGGTATTTGTGGTCCTAGGTTTTGAATTGAAGACGACCTTGAATTGTAGACGAACCCCTTATTTTTTTCTATTATTTTTCTGTCAAAAAACCTCGTCATCCTTTCGGGTAAATACGGTAATCGCGTACTTGCATTATTACATATGGCAATGGACAATTACATGTACCAAGAGACTACTACATAAAGAGAACATAACATAAGTACAAAGTCTAATTACAAGTCTCTCCCCAGGACAGCCTGATCACATCTAACCTCTGTTTGATAGTATCAAGGGATATTGCGTCCGCTGCCCTGATGCAATGTGCTCCTGCATAAACACTATCGCAGCTGGCTCACTCCTCAGTTGTCTCGTTCCCCAAACCACCAGCACGTCACCTGCTAATAATGTTCTTATTCAAATACTATACGAACCTCTAATTACTTATGATTCTTCTCACTATACCAATAAAATTATTCAGTGATGAAAACTTCACCCTAAAGTGTGTAAGTGTTTCACATGCTTATTCGTGTAACCCCCTGGTAATTATTTTTTCATTATACCTCACATCATATGTTATTTACTTTAAAATTATATTAAAAAAAAAAAAAAGTGTTTGTGGAGTAAAAGTGTAAAATACAATAGTGTAATCCCCCTGTTAAATATACACTTCTCTTGTATTATTTTTAAATATTTGCTGCCACATCGACTCTCACTCTTTTCTCGAGCGTTTGAAGTATAAGTTAGGACTATTGTTTGTTATACTGTTCCATCACATTATTATATTTATATTAAGACTGTTTTTAGAACATCTTTATCTCGGACACTTTGTGTAAATGACAGACACTCTTTTCTTGAGTGCCTGAATTATAAGCTACTTGTGCTCACCTTGTTACAAGATTTATAGAAGGTAAGGTAATTAATAAATGAAACAAACATTCAGATTTAATTTATTTATATACAAAATACATTCTTCTTAAAACATTTATAAACATTTTAAAAAAATCTACATCTCTTACATCACTTTTCTGGAACACAGTTGTCATCATTTATATACAACACATCTTCTATACACAGGAGCACGAACTTAGCATCTCTTCACTTCAATTTATTTACAAACGCACACTGTACTTGGCATCTCTTTTGTCACAATTGGGTTATGAGTTGATGTTTTTCCACGCTGGAGGGCCAACCTTACAACTGCAAACTATTCATTGAAAGTCACGGATGACGACTCAGCAACGCTGATCTCGCTGTTGAATGATGATTGTGTTGTGGGAATCACTTCTGGTGAACCAGGAAAACTGGTGGATAACAAGTAGTTGGAGATGTGGCCTCGCCGTGAGATGGTCTCCCCTTCCAAGTCGATAATCTCAAACTTGAGGATGTTGATGACATTGACAGTTGTTGGTGATGGTTGACAGTTGTTGATGGTTGACATTTGGTAGTTGACGTTGGTGTAGATAGGACCTCACAGAAGATGGTAGATGTTAGGTTTGGTAGATCTGGCAGATGTTTTGGTTGGCAGATATTGGCAAGGATCTTATAGTGCCCCCATTGCAATATTGACACATTGTCCGGTTTGACATACCGCTTGTCATCACTACTTAATAAGGCAACTTTTGTTAAGTGTTCGGTGTAGATCTCGTGAGCTTGGGAATGGAAGTTGAATTAGGTCCCCATAACCCTTGAATTTTGCATGAGGCAATCCACATAATCCCCGTACAGGAGATACTGCAACACATTAGGCTTTACCCCCTCTGCCTTATGCACACACTGTTCATTTAAAACAATATATGAGTAGAGTTTAGGGCATAAGCCTACAAAGTGTGAGATGATGCGGCCAGCACACTCATCCTTCATAACCCCTGTAACACTTGTTCACCAATGGGAATTTTTGCGGATTATCTAGCGCATAGTTAAAGGTATCAAATTGTGTGGCCAAATCAGGGGAAATTCTCTTATAGACATCATGACAATGAATTTTATAAATTAAACTATCTGTGTCTCAATATAGGAGTTGCTGCAAGGCTTGCTGAGGAAATTTCTGTTTCATGTAATTATAATTGAAGTCGTAGCGGTACATTTCGATAAATCTAAAATGGCAACACCAGTGTATTAAGGCTTGTTGAATTTAACAGAGACCTCTTCCATTTTGATCAGGACTAGAGTTTCATCAAGGAGTTGCCTTGCCTTGAAAGTAGGTCACCCAATCAGTTCTGCCACCCTGTAAATCGTGTCATACCGCAATACGACTCTGATGCCCCTTTCCCGACGGATATTCTGTAAAGTCTTTCCATAGATTGATGAAATATTCATTAATTAAAAAAATTATTTTTCAAAACCATTCGCCACCTAAGCACATTTATGAATATTGAACGTGATGTATGGAGTCATCCACGCCTCCTGGTCAAAATGCAGTACGCGTCGAGTTTGGATCCACACTTCACAAGTAGTGCTTCAGTGTTTCACCATGTATAACATAATTGTTCGCAGCGCAAGAGTTAACAATTTCTCAGTTTTGCAGTTCAGAGGTATGCCAGATACTGGGGCAAGAGGCAGATTAGCTAGGGCATCATAACATTCATTTGGAAAAGACAAATCTACTTTCGAGAAAAAACATGTCTCTCCATCATTGTTCACGTTGGCAAAATCCCAAGTTGAAAACACGTCTGACTCAACCCACTCGAAATTTCCAATAAGTAGTTTGCATGTGATTGTGTGACTGTACAGGCCATTTATGTTGAAATAGCAAATGTATTTGTTTGCCACACTGGGGTTGTACTTTTCTCTCATGTAAAAGTTGTTGGCTTTTGGAAACCTGGGTAAAAATACCCCTGACCCCGTCATCTATAAAAAGGTACATATCTCCAGCAGTTATCAGCTCCAGCCGCACACCTGTTTTAAGCAAAAGGTCATCCCATTAGAGAGAGAGGGAGCTGTCATGTACATTGCGGGGTCAAGACCGTATTCTGCCAAACATACGGTTCTGGAATTCTCAAATACATTTGCCAACAAACATGTGTCCACACGCAAATACTGGATTGCATACTCTAGAAAATTTCTACAAGTGAACGCATTCTACACGGATTGGGCATGAACATAATACGAATCGTTAATGCCTTCACCTTTCATTATATTATGAAATGCATCCTTGGGTGGGTGTGAGGTAAACTTCAGACTCTCCATTGAATTAAAGTCATAAGGAAACACTCCCTTTCTTTGAAACAAATCAAACTGTGTATTGTCTCCAAAATGTGAGTGGATGATACTCAACTGGGCAGAAGACAAATTTCCTTCCAATGTCTCCAGAGATGCGCTAATGAAATTAAAAGACACAAAGTGCAATTGCATGTATTGCAAATCTCCCCCATAGGGAAAAAGTTTGGTGATGCATTTATAAGTTTTCTAAGGTCATTCCAGTAACCATGATTTTACCCAAATTTTCGATTACCACGGTTACATCAGATTGTGTGATGTGTCATGGAGCCAATGGCTTCATAAAGTGGGCATCACAATTCTGCAGATTATGGAATACAGCTACAAGTTGGTCTCTTTTTCTGTCTGAACAAAAGATAACATGTATTATGTACGCGGCCCTTGACTGCGCCCGTCAAATGGTTGTGGTCAACGACAAAAACTTAGCAGAGCAGCTTATTACAAATACAAAAACTTGTTTGAGCTATAAACCTAGCTCTCTAAGATATTGTCAATGGCTTCATTGGAACAGTTACACTGTATATGCCTGTAGCCCACTTTGTCAATGAAACTAATTTATCAACCATCCTGTACGTACTATCTTCACCCACAAACTTGTAATATTGAGATAAACTGGAATTGTACGCACACACGAGCAGAATGCTATAAGCATATGGAATAATCTTATTGATGGTTGTACACAGGAGAAATGCGGATGGGTATGACAATCCCTTCCTTAGCATTATGAAACGTTTCATCAACAATATTCCTATCTTTGTCTACCACAGAATACAAATTAATAGAAATATTATTGAGCTCCTCGAAATGTTCAATCTCATGTAACACTGCAAGTGTCGACAATCCTTACTTATTCAGAACCTGGCAAGGTACTGGATACAAATAGAATCTCTCAGCATTGTTTGTGACAGGAAATAAAGATATTAGAAAGGCATACATGAAGCACTTATCTTCCACACATTGCACATTAATGCTGGCTTTCCTATTGGCAATGAATTTAGGTGAATGGTCTGTTTTGCAAAATGTGAACATCCATTTGCAATATCACTATCATTCCCCAGCCACTACTTCACACACAAAATTCACTAATATTCGTAGTGAGATGAGAAACAATGTTTTCCTCACCAAGATTGGACCAATAGAGGGCGGGAGTGGCTTTAGTGTAGAAATAGAATGTCTCCGTAGCGTTTTCCTCATTGGCAGAGGTTTTAAAGAACTGTACCGATACGGAAGTGTATATTTTGAAAAGCATGGGTGCCTCATCACTAACAGCCAAAACAGATGCCTTGCATCATTGAAAGAACGAAACAATATCCACATCTGACTTTCATTTGTCATTACGTATTCCCACGTCCACAATTCTACGCCCAAATGCTGTATCCGAAAGGATGTATGGCAAGTCTTGGGAAAAAGGTATGACTAAAACGACGACGAATCTGAATCGGAGTCTGATTCAACTGAACAGGATTCTGAACTAACACGCCTACGCTTCGCTATGGGGGGTCCCTGACATCCTAAAAATTACTTCTACACATCAATATCAGCAACCAAACCACTTTCATCAAAGTCTGGATCTGAAACAAAAGAGAAAAATTTATAGTAACATGAAACAACAGAAAAACAGAACCTTGAAAAAAAAAAAAAAAAAAAATCTGTATGCACGTTGACATGGCTTGGGGCTTGCAAGAGGCCTACAATGCCTGATTACCTTTAAGATGTTACAGCTCGTTGATGGATGCAGATACAGATGTTTGGTTTCCCAGGGCTCCAGCTTCTTTAAATATCGGAAAAGAACGAGCTCTTGTTTCTCAGGGTCGTTATAATTCGACAGCTTGTGGCAGCATCCCCTCGCAGCACATGTCTTATGAATTAGTTAGGAAAGTCATGGTTATACTTTATAACACTGAGCACGTGGTTACACTCACTGGTTAGGGCCAGTTCCAGAGGTGAAAAATATTTTACTTGAAATAAAACATGTGGTTTGAAACAATGAAATATATTACCAGAAAGATTACACTTGGTAACATACAATTTTCCAGTGTCTGAAGCGGGCCTGGCACACACAACCTACCAGGAGACTATGCGGCGAAAATGGCTTAACTACACCGTGAAATTAATGTGAAGAAACACTCTGGGATCGCGAGACCGAAGTGTCGGCACATGGGAGAGGAAAAGCTAAGAAAAAGGTTCAGGTACATTAAAAGACTAAACTATTGACACACACTTGATGATGCTCCTGTGCCACGTGGAGTAGAGCGGTGCACAACCACCCTCAAAGATCCACTAGACCAGACAAAAGATGGTGGCGTGTAGGTACCGTTAGCAACGGATACAATCCCGCCAGCATCTCAAGGGAAATGTTCACAAAAAGGCAAAATGCAAACACTTCACATATAAGACAACTGTAGGCAGGAAAACAATCTTCTGTAAAGTCTCTTGTGGTTGTTGCTAATTGTCTAAAGCAAATGCATATTATGTTTTAATGCCAGGACAGGCAAGCAAAAGACATAAATACACAACAATAACAATTAACAAAATAAATTACACATAAAAACCCTTTTCAAACAGCGATATTAATTAAATTGAATCTTAATACATGAGCTGTTGGAAATATGTTCCATGAACTTGGCACTGTGGCTGCCGGAACTGCTAGTATCTTTGAATGTTTATTTGATTAAAACGCGAAATCAATTACCTGCACTTTAAAACAAAATAACATACAACACAGCACTTGGAAAAATAACAAAAGAATTTAGAGTGTTTCAGATCATGTGTATATGAACACCATAAACCACGTGGGTGAGCACTCAATAATATAAAATATAAATTAAGGCAGGGACGCAATGAGGAGATAACAGTACCTCGGGCATGCACAAGACTCTGCTTTAAGGGGGTCACACCTAAACTCAAAATGAAACAGGAAAGTAGCAGTTTACTCTTGGTAAACAGCTCTTTTATATACACTGAATGGATCACTTGACTTTTTCATGCACAAACTGCATGCTACATTTAACAAACTGGTGCATGTTGTATGGTTCATGCAGCAGAAAGCACTATCGGGCTGCCCTCCGAGTGGCACACAGAGCGAGGATGGTGTAAAATGCCACCCTTCTGGGGAGTCTGATACGGTGAAGCGGCGACTCGGCAGCGTCTAAGCTTAAGTGCAGCAGGTGTTGGGGCAGCACAGCCTCTGTGTTGTAGCTGGGTGTGGAGAGGTAGCACCTCCCCCACCCGGCGGCGATGTTGCGGAGTAATTGGGTACAACAATGAGAAGTGGACGGAATCATCACAATTACGAGTGTAAAAAAATAATCTTCCCCATGGAGATGGTACAGAATGACGAAGAGACAAGGACGACACAAACAACATGGTATTGAACAATACGAACATTAATGAAACTTGATACAGGTAAACACACACAAGAGTTTACATGCTGTAAAGGGGGTATGTAAACAATGGGGCACACATGTGAGTGATGAGGTACAGGCAAATGCAAACAGCAGCTGATCAGATTGGCTAGTCGACAAACCCCAGAGACGATAAATAAACGAGTAAACAATGACGGGGCACAGAGAAATGTAAATAACAGTGGAGCAGGGATGGGCACTGCACACTGGGAGGTAAACAAACCCTGGTGGCAAAATGTAAACAGACTGGTAGACATGATAAACATCACAGTATCTATCAGGCAGTGAGGCAGCACTGCATCGTACCCTGGCGAGGATAGCAGACCACAGGCAGACGTGAAGGTTGGCAACACTGACATGTAAACACTTGCAATGGTAAAATGTAAACAAACACACTGGCAAGCGACCAGAACATAGATAAGCGAGGTGAGAATGTAAACACAAAGCTACACCTTGGCTAGGATGGCAAAACACACTAACACGAGGCGTGTGAGTTTCTACTGTCCAACACTTGCGAAGTTTTGGCTTTATGTCGTGGCGATGGAAAACAATGTTGGGTGCAGAGGGGAGCTGGTTACGCTCACCAAATACCTCTCGGAGACCCACTTTACATGTGGAGGGGAGGGGGCTGTCAACCCACCTATCTTCAGGCACGTGGCAATGATAAGGGTGTCGGGCGCAAAGGGGGGTTGCCAACCCATCAATTAGCTCTTGGTTCCTGATCCCGTATGAATGAGTGACAATATGAACATATCTACACAGTCAGGTGCAGAGGAGAGCTGGTTACGCTAACTGATTATTTCCCGTCCCTTGAAGGATGAAAGCAGGACATATAGCGCTCGCAAAGTGTCCTGGCAGGAGTACAATGCAAACAAAATACACACTGATGCATGAAGGTACTAGCAGTGGGGACCAATGAAATGGCAAGTGAGTTTGGGCACATAATTTAACCATGTATGAAGCAAGGCATGCTACGAAACAATAGCAAAGAACCTGGCGAACACCAGACGAATACACAAAATTGCAGAAAGTCTGCTCAATACTCAAAAACAGCGAACAAGTACATACCGCACAGGAAATGCGTGAAGCAGATGAGACAATGTGAACAAAAGACAATGTAACATCGGACAATGTTAAAAGCGAAAATGACGTGATGACTGGCTATATGGCAAACTGAAGACTGTGACTAACCTTTGGGCTTTGGTGCAGGCGTTGGAGTAGCACAAACGTCGTGGACAGGTGTTATCTTGGTGGTCCCAGACAGGTGGCAGGCAAACAGCACATTCCCTCTCATAGCAGGTGAAGCAGCACAGGTTGTAAGATGTGCCAAGGTCCGGTGGAATAGGTGTGTCCACATCTTGGCAGCGTCGTCTGCAGCAAATCTGTCGCAGGTGTCCATAGCCCACTCACACGTAAGGGAGATCACCTGGCCTGGGGTGGTGCGGTGGTCAGCGTGCAGCCAGTCCGGACCACATACGCACACACACATCAGGCAGCAGGCACGTGGTGATGTCATGGGAGTACCACAAAGCACGGTGACGTCGTGGGTACCTCCATGCTCTCCAAACTATGAGGTGTCAGTACTCGCACAAGATAGTGGCCATTAACACAGTTCCACATGGCTTTCAAGCCCAATGGTGACTTGCAGAACACAAATTTTCAACCACGTGCTCATTATGCAGTGCCATAAAAGGAGTAGAAATGTCCATTGCGTTACACTTTTCTGTCCAAAACTAACACACATGTTATGGCAGTAACATGTTCATTTCGCCACACGAGTTACGCCAGCCCGGTGATGTGGCAAGCGTTAAATGTTCATTCTAATGCACTATCAGTCCGAAAATGCCACTAAGTTAGGCTATATGTGACGAAGTTACCAGTTCATTTCGCCACACATTTGGCACACCATGTGAAGTGGCTTGGGGCTTGCAAGAGGCCTACAATGCATGATTACCTTTAAGATGATCCAGCTCATCGATGGATACAGATACAGATGTTTGGTTTCCCAGGGTTCCAGCTTCTCTAAATATTGGAAAAGCACGAGGTCTTGTTTCTCAGGGTCATTACAAGTAGACGGCCTGTGGTGGCGGCATTCCCTCGCAGTGCATGTCTTACGAATCAGTTGGGAAAGTCATGGTTATACTTTAAAACACTGAGCACGTGGTTACACTCACTGGTTAGGGCCAGTTCCCGAGGTGAAAAAATATTTTACTTGAAATAAAACATGTGGTTTGAAACAATGAAATATATTACCAGAAAGATTACACTTGGTAACATACAATTTCCCTGTGTCTGAAGCGGGTCTGGCACACGAGGCCTGCCAGGGGCCTATGCAGCAAAAATGGCTTAACTACGCCAACGTGAGATTAATGTGAAGAAACTCTCCAGGATCATAAGTCGGTGGAGAGGAGGGTTGGCACACGGGAAAGCAAAATCTAAGAAAAAGGTTCCAGGACATTAAAAGGCTTTAAACTATTGACACCCTAAATGACTGACACACACTTGATGATGCTTCCATGAGATGCGGTGCGGAGCGGCGCACATTCTCCCCCGAAGACCCACTAGACCAGACTAAAGATGGTGGTGTGTAGGTAACGTTAGCAACGGACACCTTCCCGCCAGCATCTCGAGGGAAATGTTCACAAAAAGGCAAAATGCAAACACTTCACATATAAGACAACTGTAGGCAGGAAAATAATCTTCTGTAAAGTCCCTTGTGGTTGTTGCTAACTGTCTTAAGAAAATGCATATTATGTTTTAATGCCAGGACAGGCAAGCAAAAGACATAAATACACAACAATAAAAATTAACAAAACAATTTACACATAAAAACCCTTTTCAATCCGTGATATTAATTAGATTGAATCTTAATATATGAGCTGTTGGAAATATGTTCCGTGAACTTGGCACTGTGGCTGCCGGAACTGCTAGTATCTTTGAATGTTTATTTGATTAAAACGCGAAATCAATTACCTGCACTTTAAAACAAAATAACACAACACAGCACTTGGAAAAATTACAAAAGAATTTAGTGTTTCAGATCATGTCTTTGTGAACACACGTAAACCATGTGGGTGAGCACTCAATAATAAAATACAAATTAAGACAGGGACGCAAGGAGGAGATACCAATACCTTGGGCATGGATGAGACTCTGCTTTAAGGGGGTCACACTAAAACTCAAAATGGAAGAGGAAAGCAGCTAGTTACTCTTGGTAAGCGGGTCTTTTATGTACACTGAACGGATCACTGAACCGTTCATGCACAAATTGCATTCTACATTTAACACACTGTTGCACGTTGTGTGGTTCATGCAGCAGCGAGCACTATCGGGCTGCCCCCCCGAGTGGTGCACAGAGTGAGGACGGCGTCAAAGTGTGTGTGTGAATACAGACCGAACATTCCCATTTCCCACTAAACAAACCCTATACCTACTGAATGTTCACATTTCCCATTAATGTTTAACTCCCTTTAATAACAACTATGAGTTTCAAAACTAATAACCCTAAAATATTAACCAATTATTTATCTAATTAAATTTACACTGAAGGGGTTTGAAACCCTACCAGACACACATCACAACCTATGACTTAACTAACCTTTCTACCTAAGTGTCCCCAAGATATGACAGTTAATTACAACCACTTAAAAAGAGTTAATATTCTAATCAAGTTACAATAAGTACAATAAGTTAAAACCAGCCAAAACACGTTGAAGGTCAAATTCCAAAAAAATGTTAATTAAAAAAAAAGTTAATGTTCCAAAAAAATTTAATTTTCAAAAACTAAAAGTTAAAAAAAATATTTAAAACATATTTACTGAATCACCTTTAAAACCAATTCACAACGACTAGTGCCGCCAATGTCTCTAGCTGTGGAGAGCGGATGTTGTCTGTTGAGAGGTCGGCGAAAGACTAAGCTCTAATTACCTAAAGTAAATCGCGGAGCTAAGAGACAACCTTCCAGTTCGATGGTTGGAGAGTGACTGACAAATAACTGGGGAATTCCAACCCCCCTCTCCCACTTAATACTCACCACCTAACCACAACACATTTTAATAGAAGCTTTCAGAAAAGATTTACTGTTACAAAATTTGGATGACCCTCGCGTGCAGACAAAGGAATAACAAAGCTGTCCATTTCATACAAAAATGCAGCCACCATCCATTTATGATGTAATTGACACCACCATACCTTCGACTAATCCCATTTACAGTTTTAAATAAAACTGGAGGAATTCACTGTTTGAGGGGTTTAAAATTTAACAACGATGCCACGTAGACTGTAGGAGAGGTCTGACTGGTAATTGTTTGTTCATGCATGAGGCAGTTTGGAATGTGGAATGTAGATTGGTCCACCCCCAGGTATAACCATTCTCCCCCCCCCCCCCCCCCCCAAATACGTTACTAGTTTCAGCTTACCAAGCAAATGTTTCAAATTTTTTAAATGTTAACTTCCAAAAATGTAGATTGTGTGATTGTGTTATAATTACTCTTTTTAGCATTATATTATATACAAAATGTTAATTAATTTAACTGATAAAATTATATGTTCATGTTATAATTCAATTTTAAAATGCTTTATATTAACTTCACACATCAAAATAACATAGCTTGCAAGTAGGTAGGGGGTTGTTAAGCCAGAGGAACACATTAAAATAGGTTTTTCAAACTATTTATTATATATAAAAAAGTACATCACTTAAACATACATTTCTTTTGTTTATACACATTGACACATAACACTTTAACATTACACTGTTGACAAACATTTTTGACACACATTACACACTTCGACATACATTTATACTAACATTGACAAGGCACTTTAAAGTGATAATTCACATCTATTTTTTGTTGGTTATATAAAAGAGGTCTCGAAAAGTGCCTCCTTAATGCAGTTATTAGTTGTCAAATCATTATAGTTTTCAAAAGTTTTAATTTCCCAAATTTTGAAGCACACTAGGCTTTGCTCCTAGAGTTTTTTTTCCAGTCAAATTACACGTAATGCAATCTGTATAGTGTGCAGAACATATTGATACAGTATGAGTGCGATTTTAAAACTGGTGAGCAAGTAATGGTGCTCTGAATGTCGTTGAAAATAAGTGTCAGACTTTTCTTAAATATATTTTCATTCATTCAAGCGAAACTGTTAACATTCATTTAATAAATAATTTAAACCATAAACTGTACAGGAAAAGTTGTTTTAGTTCCTTTTGTAGCTTGTAACACATATGCAGTATGCCCCACTTAGACTCTACATTCAACACTTTGAATTTGCTTATAAAACTCTTGTGTCAGAATGTACCACAGTTAAGCCAGTGTTGCATGCATCAAAGTCCATTTCCTGCGCAACCTTCCTTTCGAATTTGTGGGAAGTATTCCCTAGTGGGGGCCATAGTACCCCAGTGACTAGAGTAATCACAAGTGAGCCCCCAGTGGTTAGAGTGATCACAAGTAGGGCCGCAGTGGCTAGAGCAATCACAAGTGGTGCCACAGTGGCCCAATGGCTAGAGTGATCCAAAGAAGGGCCACAGTGGTGCAGTGGCTAGAGCACCCCCTAGTAGGGCCACAGTGCCCCAGTGACTAGAGCGATCTCAAGTGGGGCTGCAGTGACCCAGTGACTAGCACAATCCCAAGAGGAGCCGCAGTGACCCAGTGGTTAGAGTGATCACAAGTGGGGCGCAGTGGCTCGGTAGTTAGAGCAATTCCAAGTGGGGCCGCAGTGGTCCAGTGGCTAGAGCAATCCAAGTGGGGCCATAGTGGCTCTTTGACTAGGGCACTCTTAAGTGGGGATATAGCGGCTCAGTGGATAGAAAGATCTCAAGTGGGGCAGGAGAGATCCAGTGGCTACAGCACTCCCAAGTGGGGCAGCAGAGACCTAGTGGCTAGAGCACTCCCAAGTGGGGCAGCAGTGGCTCTTTGGCTAGAGCGAACCAAAGAAGTCCACAATGGCTCAGTGGCTAGAGCACTCCCTAGTGGTGCCACAGTGCCGTTACCTTAAACAGAAACATCTTGTCTGTGTTTGAGGGGAAACCAGGAGTTAAGTGTAAATACTGGCTCGTAATTAACAGGTTTTAGCAGTGGGATGCTGATGGGAAACAAAACTAATATTGTTTTAAATTGAACGACAACACTAGTTCGTGGGCGAAAATTGGTAACAAATATCCTGGTAAACCATGGCAATCTTATCCACGTAAAAGAAACAAACAGGTAAAGAATGTAAATAAAGTGTGACAGTAAATAAGAGCAGACATTCCTGAAAAGAATGAAGTAGGGTAAGAGAAAATTATTACATAACTGAATCGACTGGGAAATGAGACTCCGAAGTGGATGTGGCAAATATTAATATTTTTGAAGTAAATTTTGTTGTCTTTTATATCTTTATATGGAAGACAAAGAAATATTGATGTATGAAATTTACAAATTATTTAATATTATTTTATTTCTAAAAGATGTGGATCGAACCTGAAAACCCAAATATCACGCATGCACACACACACATAAGGTATATACATATAATAACAAACATTCCAGGAGAATGCTCTGGATTCTATTTGCTCTAAAAATTTGTAATAATGTTCTAATAAAGCATTAATAAATAATAAAAATAAAAGTTAGTAATAAGATTTAATAAATAAAATAAGCAAAATAAGTTATGTTTCACTAGAAAAATCTGATTCATTTGTAAATTAAATATTGTAAAGACCACCTTTATAAGGTTAATTTCTTTTGGTCATGCATGGAAATTGCGACTGTTTTGTTGTGTAAGAATATGCACTTTGTGCTAGTTGCAGCTGTAAACTACTTGAAAATAGCACACAACTAATAAAGCTCTGCCCTATTAACTACCAATAAATATCTGTTATGATATTTCATATCCATCACGTTTGCTAGGTGACATCACAGTTACTATGGTAACTGCAGCATTTTAATTATATCATGTTACCCGGCAATATTTTTCGTAATACAGATACAAAATAGTCATTAGACACAGGTAAATTTAAGTGAAAACGCTATCCATATCGCAGTATAGTGTTTCAGCAGCTATAGACAGCAATAATTTATTTGTCATTCATTTTATGCTAACCCCTTCGTGACATAGTTGATTGGAATTTTACCTTACTGGAACAGAGGTTGTGGGTTGGAATCTCGAATAAGGCTTAGATATGTGTTACGTTACTGTTGTTGGTCTAGATCTATTATTTTATATTTAACTTAGTCTTAAGTTGTCACACGATATGCCCCCGGTTAAAGTAAGGTAATGAGACAGTGGTATAATTTTAATTCACTTTTACAGCATGATTCCAAAAATAAATAAATAAAATTATGTTGCCTGTAATTTAATGCACACAAATATTTATTTAAAAGAATTAATGAAAATTTAAGACCTTCAGTACATAAAAGTGTACACAAAAAAAGTTGCTGCGAGCTTGGGCAAAATAACTTAATATTTACAAATTGATTTCTCATTCATTTCAAATCACATACATATAATTGGAAAAATTATACGAAGAAATATGTTGATTACTTGCTGTTTGTACACATGTTTTATGTACACAAACTGAAATAGGCTTCAACTATGCGCAGTAGTATAGGAAATGGTTTATCTGCTTCTCATATCTTTCCAGTTTTGCATATGCTCTACTGAAAAGTTCTTTTTTATTGCTTTTTATGTGTTCCCATTACATGTATTTATGAAGATGTCACATTTCTTGTATATATTGTATATTTTATTATTCATTGTAAATAATTTGCAAAGAAGACTAGTGTATTTGAAATTGTTTTTATATTTTGCTAGTGTGTATTCATGTAAACTACAACCTGAAACTGTTTTGTATTGGATACCAATTATTTTGTAACAAATGATAAAAAAGATACAGAGACGAAGCTATACTGCAGTAAGATGTTCCAATCAAATCCTCCAACACCAGTAAAGAATTATATGAAACATTAAATTTAATTGTATACAGCAAAACTTTATATGTTATTATAGTTTTTTTTAAGTATCCGATAAGAATCATGTGCACTGATGCTGCAATTTGAGTTACACCAAATGTTTACCTAAAAACTGGGAAGCAATTGACACAACACAAATAAGAAACATTTCAATCACAAAGTTATTAATTTCTGGCTAACCAATATTTTGCATATGCCTATACAGATGTATTAGCAGCAATTTTCCAGTTGTGAATGTATTAGTAAACTTGAGCTATAATAGTAGTTTTACTAAAGCTTCTAGAAAAATTACAATATGCTGTACTTCAATGATGAGTATTGTTATGTATTCAAAAACAATGTTATATTCATAATGGTAAAAACAAATTATTAGCACATACATTGGGCCCCGACCTAATAGACCAGTTTTAGTAATTCAAAAGCGCCACAAGTAACCACACTACAATACCATAATGTTGTGTTTTCACTCTTACTATATGAGTTATAATTTGCATTACTATTTCACGCATTTGAACATGTCAAACTTGTATATTCTTGCGTTGGTCATATGCGTACTATAAGATAATTTGGTTGTGTTGTGATATTAATTTTCCATTCCATTTAATATTTACAGCTTCTTTGTTGGTTTTATATGCTTTAGTATTTATAGTCATTTATGTGTTATTGCAAAAGCTCAAACCTTATTACAGGTACTCCTTTAATCACAAAAAATAACTTAATTAAATTAACATTTAACTAATTTTATATACATACTGTTTGCCTTCGTACAACTTCCCTTAACAACTTAAAATGGGCTGTTCGTTATTAAACAAACTGAACCTCCTTTCCAATGAAATGAAAGCAATGTTAACCTCCCAAGGGTTATTTTTTTATATATAAGAAAGACGGGTATCGTGGATCTCAAGCAATAATGCCACTGAAACATCAATTAAATAAATCATTCATTGGTACATTGATACAACGTTTAAATGTAGACAGATGCATATGCAACACGTTTCTAGTAATGGGCACATTTTTAAACTAGATCCGTAACACTAAATATTTTGAGATAACACGCCTCCCAAAACAACCACATGATGTATATTCATGGCACACTACACTCTGCCGAGAATGAATATTTGCAACATAAAGCCAAAAAATTATATTATAATGCACGAGTAGGCTTAACAGATAACTCACAGCAATTCAAAAATATTTCTGTAGATAGTTCAATAATACTGTATTTTTGCTCGTACTGTGGCAGTCACATATCTTTCCCAACACTATTTACACCATCACGAGATGTCTGTCAAGGTTTGAATCAAGATGTGCAACTGAAAGAATGAACCTCTGTAAAGTTGTAACAGAAGTGTTCACTGTTTTCCATTACTAATATCATTATAGTAATTAATCATTACAGTTATTGGAAGTGTTCTAATTTTTACATGGTTGAATTTGTTACGAGAAAGCATTAGATATCTGGTATATTCCTTTCGGTGAAAACAAATGACACAGTCACAACTCTTTTTCAGTTTGGACACAAATTAATAAATCTATTTTTTATTTAATTTAGTTTAATTTAAATAAAATTACACACTTAACTTTCAGGCTCATTTTTTCTTTAACGGCTTGTAGCACAGATTATTGGCAGAACATTACTGCAGTACTGACCTGCTTGATGTAATGACTGAGCTGGCCAGCACAGGCATATTTCTGACTGTGAGGTGTTGAAAAGACAATGAGTGCGTTTCCCATACTGCAAATAGGCTTGGTGTCTAGTGAAGAGTGATGGGTGGTGCGAAGGGAGAGGTGGTGGGGAAGAAGGGCAGCAGAGAGTGGTACACTCGCGCCTAAAACATTATTGGTAAGCAATATACAGACTTGCTCATCGGAAATTTAGCCTTAATGTTACACTGACAATAAACATTTTTGAGAGACATTACACGATAAATAATTTGACATACAATTATTTATAGAGAGTTTGCACTTTCATTGAATATTGACTTGATACATTTTTTAAAATTTCCTTCAAAATCCCACCATTGTGTGTTTAGACTTCTCAACAGTTGTCTGAGTACTCATGTCTTTATAACAGTTTGGAGAGTGTAACATGATAGTATCTACCAAGTAGTCTAGTGAAGTTTATTGACAGTGTGAGTAGACTTCATCCACAAATGTAGGCAATAAAGTATTTGGAGTCATGAAATGTACCAGGCATTTATTTAAATCTAAACACTGAATAAATTTGTGAGTTTTCTCATTTCCCACTGGAAAATGAGTGATCCAAAAGTGAAACATTGAATCACAAGATTTGCTAAACTGCCTCAAAATTCCACTAAACCAATAAGAGTAGATTTTACAGGACTTAGGTTACGTACGGGTTAGCAGGACGAAAGAACGTAATTTTTACTGTATAAAAGCCAACTTGATACTGAGACACAAGTACTATTTTTTTTCCCCAAACAACAAGGAAACAGTTTAGAATGCAAGATCTGTCTAAAGAACTTGGTAGCATTAATTTTAGAACTTAAGTTTTCTATATAAATATATGAAAAATGTACTTCATCACTATTTTCCTCTACCAATTTAAGCTGTATAAGTATGATGGTTGAACTTTGCTCTTTCTAATTTCCTATGCACAAAACAATTTAGTCATCCAGTGACCAATATATACTAATTTGCAGCTTCAAAAATATGAACATCATTATTACATTCTTCAAAATAATGCAATGGAACTGTATAACCTGGAAAACATGTTTCAAATTCTGTCTTTTATTACAATAACTTGGGTTGGATCCATATTTTAACATTACGTTTTTCCCCACGTATATACGGAATTTAACAAAACACTTCGCACGCTGATATTAAGTTACACAACTTTCAAGTACAGAAGGTTTACTACTTGTTAACATGGAACCAGAACCATACATAAATACCCAACATTTCCTTAAATGAAAACTGTAATTGATACCCATGTTTTATTAGAGCAATTTTGCACTTAGACATAGTTGAAAACAGGGTGCGATTTGAAGACGTCACATGCCCATCTGTTACACGTACAGACAGGAATGAGAGCTTCCCTTGTTGGCCAATAAATGTATGCTTAACACCGTTACAAGCTTCTTTCCAACAAATGGTGTTCCAACAGTTTGGCTGGCTAATTTTGTAGGTGATTTTCCCGTTACACACCGTAATTCCGTGAGCCTGTCATTACAACTGCTTTCAAATAAGTCCTCTAGTACACACAGCAATTCAATGTATGGTTTCAGGTACCACACAGTGCAGTCTTCGCAAACTATGCTTTCCTTGCATGCAGGTTCTTGGTTTGATTCAAAAGTACAGCACCAATGTTCAAAATTGTTGCATTTTTGTATTTAGAACACTCCGCCATACAGTTTAAAGTAAACTTGTTTATATCCTATTTGCAACACTTCGTAGTTGACTGCATGTTTAAACTTCTCCATCGCAACCTGTAGTGAATTAATATCGCGAATCGTCCTCTATATTTATCGCTCAAGTTCCCCATCTCACATTCCTATCCGCTATATATTTATATCTTAATTTCCACCCTCCTCCCCCCACCAGTCTGTAATAACTATTGAACTATTAATTTTGAATTTTCAAATGCAGCCTTGGACGGATTCTCCCCCTTGCTCCAATCATTCAATAACGACCATTTGAACATTAATTTCGAATTCTCGCCTGCTGAGATGAAGGGTGATATATAACCTTACATTTGACGTAACTTTATGAATGAGGGACACTTGTTCTCTTTCTGCACATCAAATATTTTTCAGTTCCACACACTTACTAAAATAAGTTTTTGATCAAGTCCATACACAAATATCTCCTCGTATTTGAAGTATGCATTGCTAATACGCAGTATGTCCTCGTACTCCTTACATCTATTTTCCCAAACTAAATCATGGTGATTTTTTGTAACCCACGTGTTTGTTCTCTTATATTTTCAACTTAAATATTTCCAGTCAAAAGGTACATTGAACTTGAATACTGTGGTATGATCTTGCATGTTGGTAATAGCCATTTCTTTAATTATGAATCTAAGTGGTGCTTGAAACCACTATATATTACAGAACATCTTTACACGAAGGTGGTTCTTTGTCTACTGAGAACAAAATTACGTTAGTACTTCAAATAATTTATCTCTGACATTATATGATACTAACTATTATGAATAATTAACGTATAAGCTTGAGTAATTGGGGGAATATTTGCATTCATGGTTATTTCAATTTGTGAATCAATAAAGTAATTGGCTACAGTATCCTTTTGTTTGCTTACGCCAAACATGAATAAAGAAGCCTTATTTTTAAAAGAATCAGGATGTAGCATCGGTGCACTTTCTTTGCCGTTATGTGTTTCTTGAAACTCTTTGTACATATTATAACAAATAAGGTACTCGTCATTTGCGAAATATGTATTAAAATCCATGATGGGGTAAGCTTGACTATTAAGATTTAATTTGATAATTTTAATATTGCAATGGTCAAATAATGATCTGTGTGAGCGTAAATTGTTTTGTCGGTTGGTTTGTAAACATATAATGACGTACCTCGGTTCTTCATTTGAAAGATTTCATATTCCATACAACCTTCTCGCTTGCTGGTAGTGAAGGCTCCATAATCTGAATACAAGGTGCAGGTTCTTCCCTTTTTCAATATACTTAAGAAACTTGATGCATTCAAAAGTGTTAATTTCAATATGCAGCATTAACCGTTCTACATTACTTAGTTCAGAAGTTACTCTCTCTTCATCATTAAGTATGCTGCATATACTGTTCACATGCGTGTTGCTAAATAGAATAACTAATTCTTGCTTGGCATTAACGATTATGAGTTTATAATCTTCTGCAAAACTTTGTATTTTCCACCGGGGTTAATTTGTAGTATATAATTATTGACGTGATTCCACCCAGACATAGTATGTGTATGAATATTGTTTGTAGTTAGGGAGAGATAATTCTTTATTGTTGAAGTGATGGCCACATTTAGAGTCTGATCAATTTCAACACTGTTCAATAAGTAGGCAATTCTGTCAATTGAATGAAGTATATACAGTTTCAAACTATTCCCATACTTACTGGGTTAGTTCCATCAGCTGTCTTTGTGAATGTCCCTCTGAACCTCAAACTCAATTTCTAAGGCAGCATATAAATGTCATGATTCTGTATAGGTATGCATATTTCTGAGGGGAATGTATATGGCCCTGCTCTGAATGGTTCATATTGTGGGGGACGCTAAGGGGCCGCACACGACAAGCTAAGGTAGCATGCGCTATAGATTCCTTGTGAGCCCCCTGTTGTTATAACACGTGCCAACTGACCCACTGCCGCCAAACTATAAAGGGTAGGTGTATAGTACCCCCCCCCCCCCCAGACTTGAGTGAGAGATTGAGAAGCAACGACGTGTAGTGCCGGAGCAGCACGAAGACGAGGGCAACTTGATACCAGGGTCTGGAGGAGCTCTAGGCCACACAGCAATATACCTTTCTACAGTTTGTGGTGAGCATAATATCAGTACGGCAGTTAGGTGTCATCCTAGATCTCGAGGTCCCGTTATCACGCTTGTAACCGATCAATATTCTGGCAAGGCTAGGGCTTAACTTCATCCCTTTGTAATCATTGTAATTGACATCATTTTACAGAAGTAAAGTAACCAACGTTTACTGTTCTGTTCTTGATACATGTATTGTTATAATTCAAGTATAAATGGTTGTTATAACAGACGTGTTTTATATAAGGAATCTTACTTATTAGTTTAACCTCAGATGCTATGTACCATGTAGGTCTCCCTATCCTAAGGTGTTAAATATATATATATATATATATATATATATATATATATATATATTTATTTATTTATTGAGGACGAGTCAGTAAGGATAGAGTAGTCGGAGATACAGCAGAAGGCATAGCATTAGGAGTTAGGGAAAAGGAAAATGTTACACTGGTGGAGCGCCTCACGATTCACCTCGTGCTTACGCAAGCAGACTCACTTTATTTAGAAATTTTACTTGTGCTTTGTGTAGACTTGTACGCAGCTGGAAAAACATGTGGCCGCGCTTCTAGCCAACCACGATTCATGTAGACGTAATAATTCATTACGACTAACGTCTTCCTGTCTTGCTGTAGTATCTTGTGTTTTCAGTTTAATATTAAGTTCATATTACAGTGCTCTTTTATTGTCAGTCATGTTAGTCAGTTATGTGTAAACCACAGCAAACCAGCGCGAGTGCGTAACAGCTGCAAGGCCTTACAGCCAGAGGATGTGCAGCAAGCAATAGTGTGGCAGGTCAGTACGCCACATGCGCACATCAGCATTATGCACACGTAGGTGGACTTGCCAGCCCAGCACTATTGATGTCATCCCTCCCGCCTGCCTTCCTTTAATACTGCTTACCATTTCCTTACATTTAATGCATGTTCTCTGCTTGTTGTTGCATATGGGACACACTGTTCCTGTATAAGCAAGAAAATCTCAATTTGTCTTGTGTGTGTTTTGGAGATCTTTCTCATTTCATGTCGACATGACCACAGTATCAATTCTACCACACAAACAATCAGAAATATAGTTAAAACACTCACACTTGTATCAGGCGCACCGACATGAACATTAGACATACACGAGCAGTTGCTAAACCAGTTAACCAATGCTAATACAGAACACATTACACTCCTTGAAAGTATTTCTCAACACCTCTCAACAAGTTACGAACCTAGTACAAGTGGCTATTATTTAAGACCACACCCACTCCACGCACTATAAACAACAAACCCGTTTTTAATTTCCATTCCCAGCACAAATACTAACATTCCCGAACACGAATACACAACTATAAATTACACAACCGAATAACAGTCTATCAACGCCATTAACAAAACAACAACAATTTAAACTTCACGAGGGAATTGCTATTTTGAAACAACAGCTGGACATGTTCAAGAACAATTACAAACACCCAGTATAACAAGTTCAAACACATACACTTCCACCCCTACACACTCACAGCTGGGATACAGTTTTACAACATTACTTCAGCGCTTGACCCCAACTGGCAAATAAATCACACGCTGTAGCCAGTTCTGCCAGAATTTCATTCAGAGTACGGATATGATACGTTCAGAGAAAACAGACAGTTTTCTGTTTTAGACCCTTTACATTTTGACTACATTTCAATGGGCATTATAGGATTCCTCTTATTTACAGTGGTCGCCCTATATACCAAACTCCTCAAGTTTCCAATCATATTGACACGCCTACAAATTCCTAATTAAACAACTACATTGCTTTTGTCTGGCCTGTAGATAGCCATGCGTATATAAGTATACAGTATTGCACCACACTACTATTAATAGGGCTTGGAGATATTAGCCTTATAATTATTTAAAGTATTGTTTGCCAAATGGAACATGTTTTCCTAGTCCCTAAGGAGTACCATTATTTAGATCCCATCAGGAACATATTTTTACATATGATAAGTAAATTTTGTATAAGATCACTGGATCTTTACAAGTAAAATATGAGACATAACACAAGGTTCAATTATGATGCCTTGCAATTGTAAGTTTATAACTTGATTGATTTTTGATGTTTTATGAATACATTCACATCAGATTAAGGCGTTCCAATTGCAAGCAACCTAAAATTGCTACTATGATAGCCTATTGATGGCATATATACATACAGTAAAACTTTGTTAAGACATTTCTGAAGGAACTGAGAAAATAATGCTTACTAACCAGGAAAACTTCTTAAAATGGTCAAATTACATATGTGGTATAGACACCGTGGAAAATTATTCAACTTTTTAAACAGGAAACTTCTTAAGTGGGAACATCTTAAGAGGGTTTCACTCCTTGTGTAGATAGAACCAGTGTTTATTTTCTCTTGTGTGACCACTCATTTATTTCCTATTATCCCTATACGTACCTATGTTTTTCTTCAAACTTTAAGGTTTTACAGTTTTAAGGTTTTGAGGTTAGGTACTTGGTAATCCAGTACCGCAAATAATTATTAAGAGGCCTTTACAATCTCTATCTTATCTTTTAAATATATGTACAATGTGAAACAAATAAAAACCTTACCAAATTGTAGATTTAAGAGAGCTCTCATTATTAGACGCATATCAAATATTCTCTAGCAATTTTTTAAATATTTATTTTACAAATCTTGTATATAACTATGTTCAATAATGTCAGTGACTTCAAGAACACATTTATAATATTTTATTACTTTAATATGCTATAAATGAAATAATAGTGTGAAACTCTTTGCAAAGACACTATCTCTGTGATAATGATTACCAAGGTGACATATATCAAAGTCCACACAAACATAAAAACAGTGTATTACAGTTCACTGAAAGACATTCTGCATAAAGCCATGTGCTACAACTATATATACATATATAGACACACACATGCACACATACATATTTATTTATTTATTTATTCACATTCGTAAATTCAATGTCTCTTATAACTCAATTGTTTCTAACTATAGCTGTTAGAATTTTAAATAACTTGTCACACCTAAGATTTAGGTTCCCTACATATAAACTTTGAAATGTTCTTAAAATAGTCTTCTAACAAGGTTATTGCTTCTCGTAGAGGACTAACGGAAAACAACACCTATAATTGAAATATGTTTAATGCAATGAACAAGTGTTATTAATGTATATGTATATGTGTTTCCTGTACTTATCTGTATAAGGTTTTCAATAACCATTTTGTTGAGTAAGTAATGTTGAAGTTGCAAAAACAGTAACACACCACCAGACGGCAAGCAGCCAGTTCAGTGGTAATACTGCTGTGCAGCACTTAAAAAAAACACTGTGTCCCCGTGCAGCACAGCCAACTTTGGCGTGCAAACACTACCTTTCCTACATGTAGTAAAATTACCCAGAAACTAAGTTTCCCTTTTTTAGTTTAATATTGCTTTCTCAATAGCTGTGCCTACTATTTCAATCAATACCTATAATAAAGTTTCAATTCCATTTTTTTAGCCACCTGACACATGTAACAAACTCTTACAAATTGTACAAGTTGGTAAAAGTAACTTCCTGGCATGATGTTGAGTGAACTAGTAACACAAGCACGCACAAAAATTTGAATTCTCTCTTACCCACATTCACTGCCTAGTCTGTGGGGACCTTTTAATGTTAAATGTGGTGATGGATGTACCTCCCTCTATCCTGTGGTCTCGCTATGCAACATGTATAGGCACTTTTACTGTGTTCAAATCTTTTAAATTTTCAAATGTTATTTTACGATCAATGTAAGATTCATACATCTTTCCTAAAATTGTAATTTATCAATAATTTTCCAATTGAGTTCTCACTCCTTGTAAAATCGCGCCTCGAATTTAGTATTTCATCTACGACACTGCCCTTATGTATAATTGAGTATACCATCAATAGCCTACAAGTCTACGTTTGTGCCTAAGCTCCTTAGCGCCACCATTTCAACCCTGCCTTCCCAGGAAGACTAGCACTGATGACCTACCCCACAGCAACCGGGACGGACTACTATTTTGACTTGGGGGGGGGGGGGGGGGTGTAGTGTGACGGACGTAAGGTGGGCGCACGTGACAAACTAAGGTAGCATGCACTATACATTCCTTGCGAGCACCCTGTTGTCATAACATGCGCCAACTGACCCACTGCCGCCAGACTATTAAGGGTAGGCACGCGCACACACACACATGCACACACATGCACGTGCACACACATGCACGTGCACACCATACACACATATAATTGTTTGTGTAAAATGAAGGTCGTGAAACACAGAGTGCAACTTCCCATAAATACACTTAAATACGAAAAACATAATTGAAGAGAAACATGGTATACTGTTACCATTGAACATACAGTGCATTTTTAATAATGCAGTATTAAGACACTCAGACTTTTATTGTTCATTCTGGCTGTGTTACCAGCAAAATACATCTGCTTCAACTACACTTTCAAGGGCGGTTTTCACCCCTTTGGAATAGACTTCAGCTATATGTTGTGTAGTCTATATATTTTCGACCTGTTTTTTGATGAGAAATCACCTCATAAAGTTTATCAGTACAGTTCATATTCTACCTGTATAATATTGCATACACACACAATCCCTTAGTTTTTAAAACTTGGCAAAAAAAAAAAAAAGGGTAGATTTTGTTTAATCTAAACTTTAAAAAAAAAGCATGCAATTTTGAAAGGAAATAATATTTTCAAAATTGTACAAATCAGCATTACTTTGAACCACTGTTCTGTAGGTCCTTTTGATAGTCTGCAAATGCAAACACAACCTTTCGTGTTACTTCAAGTTGAAACATACAATTTTATCAAGTCTATCTGAAGCCCTGCTAAACGTTCTACTTCAGGCCATTCCTCCACCTTATTGCAAACAAAGCCTAACCAAGTCTATACAATTACACCAATGGGACATTGCATCACTTTTGTCCACACTCACAATAACAATATTTTTCATGAGAACTATTTCTTACTAGGTATTATCAACACACCTATTTTCTCTTTTTTTTTCTATTCACATATATATATATATATATATATATATATATATAAAATAATAATAATAATTTGTAGATAAAATATGCAATTTAACCAAAAATGAGAAATTATTTTTAAGGTAACGGAAACGGAAGTACCAAATGATACATGACAAGTTTAGGATCAACCAAACAAGTCATACATGCAGTGGTTATTCCAAGGATTGATTAAAAAATTGTGACGATGCTGCAAATAGATTATACCAACCTTGCACACAGTTTGCAGAACATTCAGCCTGTTGCTCATCTTCAACTGCTACTTCTTGTTTACTTTTATTTCTAAGCATATCTTTTAGTAAAATAAGTTGAAACTCCTTGTTGTGTACACCATCTTGGTATCTGTAGAGTAAGTAAAATGGATATCAGTATTCTCAACACCATCTGCAGCTGAATGAATGGTCAGAATGGATATATTTTCACACCTAACATTAATTTCAATAACTTACACCTGACAAGTTCAACACACAGAAACACATTCAACTGACTTTGTACTTGACACACTTACAAGTGCTGGTCTATGATATGGTCAATGTCCTTGCAAATGGGTCTGAACCATCCTCTTCATCTAGTGAACAAGATAGGGTTTAAGTTTGCCAGGGTCACTGTAATGGAGTTGGGCACATCTGTCTTACTACTTACTCCATAAGTGTACCCACCCTTAGAGGTGAGAAGGGAGATGAGTTAGGGAGTCTACCTGACAGGTTGGGGTAGACTGTGTTTCTTGCACTGGCCGCCTACACTGTAAGCACTTTTACCCCTCTATACGGGTTATTCCTATTTACAGTTTAAAGTGCTATGAAATTATTTAGTTTGTAAAATAATAAATAAACATTATCAGAAACTAGTTGTGATGAGATGGCAAATTTCTGAAGATTATGGTGATTTCTCGAACTGAAATCTGATGGTTATGAATATTTGGTACATAATATCACCCCCTTTCATTAAGTATACAAAATGCTGCCCAAGAGACAGTTGTCAGGCAAACCACTGCATATTTTTAACCTTAGTGTTGTTTCCTGTCCCTGTGTACCATTCACTTGACTGTGTTACACACAGGCAATCCTTTCTGTTAATTTAAATGTGATAATTCATATCCTTCACAAAAACTTTAATTCTGGAATTTGGGGCTGAGTTCACTTGTGAAACCTCCTATTTTCTCAACGAAGGAGGGTGATATTACCCATCTAACTTCCAGAAATGTCATATCCCCAATTAAGAAAACACCATTAAAGAATTTGTTGCTCTATTTCAGGTAGTTTATTATATTTTAAAATAAAATAAAATGAAAACCTTAATTTTGCAGAAAGGATATCTTCATTACCAACTATTACAGGCAAAAAGTCACATTAAAATATCTTTTACATTTTTCATACAGAATTAACTTCACAGCATTCTGACCCAGAGTTAAGAACAATTGTGCATTTGGTTGAGAGCTGTGAATAGTGAGGCCCAGTCTATGAGAATCATTATGTTCAATGCTTATTCACAACTGATTAGCTACTGGGGCAGAGAGTTCACAAATTTCCACATAAAAAAGGATAAGACTTGTACAACAAGTCAGTAGTTCAGTAATCAATTATAGGCTGGCTTGAGGCATATCTTTGGTTGGAATAAAGGGGTTTTCGATTGTTACTGGGGACTTGATATATTGAGATGTCTAACAATCCAGTGACCCTCCACCCTACAATGAAATCCATGACTTAAAAAGTAGAGGGTAAATAGTTACAGAAATTCCTGCTGAAGACTCTGAAATCTCCAGGAGGATCCTATCAATTACAACACAGGAAGTGCCTACATGGGCACCAGAGATGGAGTCTTAGTTATTGACAGTCCACCTGTTATATGTGTACCAGTACTACGTGCATACTGTTGATCTGAGTAGCAAGGTAGCCAGGGGAGCAACATCTGATTCTGTGGAGAATATGGTCAAAAACTGCACAGCTAGAGGTACAGGTTGGGTAACAATATCCTTATAACAAATTCCATGACTTTTCCAGGTATCCTGTTACATTTCCCTGACCGACATATACAACCAATTTAGATATATTTTTGATATTTCCTAAAAAAAATTACACAATTTGTTATGTGTAGCATCAATAGTGTTTCTAGGAATGTTTTTCTATGCACAAACATATCTTTACATAATAATACAAAAAGTATAAACAAAGATGACACACGGAAAAAGGTGACATGCAGGTTTAAATAGTAACTTTTTCTAAGAGAAAGAAACAAAGACTTGACACAAAGACAAGAGCGAATACAATGTATCAATTTAATTAGAACCACTAAAAGTGTCAAAATTACTACCTATTTCAGTAAATACTTAACTTACAAAAGCTTATATTTCCAACTATAATCATTTTTCACTATACCAATGCTTGCTGTAAAACAAAAAAAGTTCAGCCAAGAAAATATGTATAACAGTTATGATTACACATAGAGCAACAAAACTGCACCAAGGCTTATTATAAATCTTCCTACAAAGGTGGAATAAACTAAAATAACACTGCAATTAATGAAATGGCATAGAGAAGTACTGGAATCCAATATTCATTTTCTTATTAAATAAATTTATAACCATTGTATCTAAATTCCCTGACATCACATAAATTTCCCAGACATTTCCCCGACTTTTCCTAAAATGTAAAATTCCCCAACTCTTCCAGGTTTTCCCTGATGCTGGCCACCCTGAGATAGTTTCAACCTACAAAAAAACTACTTGGGGTCCAGAATCATAATGTTATTACAGAGACAAATTGTCAGAATTGCAGGCTGAGAACCTGGTGAATTTCTCTTCCTACATATGAACAAAGGAAACAGTACATCCCGAGTGCCAGTTACTGCAAATGTGGTTCAGAAGTGGAAGTTCCATGGTGCCTAATATACATGAAGAAGGTTAGAGAAGAAATTAACTTGAAACACAGATTCATTCCATGGTATATGGCATTACCTCCCATTTTCAACACCCAAGATTCCCCTTCCTTCCCTGCACTACTTATCCTGGTTGAGAGTTGAGAGATTTGGGTGGTTTTTAACAACAAGGTCTTGAGAGCCAATGAGGGTGACTTGAGGTGAGAATGTGTAGCGTTGATTTATACACATTTTTAGTAGTTTTTAAATTGGTTTTTATGTTCACTTTTTGTTAATTTCCCCACTTTCTTTTGTCACTGAGTGTACACTGTCAAAATTTTTCCTTTCATGCCACACGCTAGAAGTAAGGGCTTCATCAGTTTAAATATCAGGCTGTAATACAAGTGTTATCTCTAATAGGCTGCACTTTTGGTTTCCCAGGCTTCAGAGCAAGGTGACACCCCTTTTGAGATTAAGTTTTTTTCATGATTCCCATGCCATCAGCAGTTTTGTGGTTCCATGCAGTAGCGTGATAGTACAGCCAATAGGAGGCCGCGAGCCCCGGCCAAATGTTTATTTTTAGCTTTTTTGGAAGAGTGGGGGTAGCAGTGCGTGCCGAGGTGAGCGTAGCTAGCCCTGTACTCTGCCGCATTATTCAAACAACCTTTGAAGAAGGAACTCGTGGACCAATTTCGCTCACACCCACAAACGCCGCCGACCTGAACTTTTTTTTTCAACTTGAATCTATCTTCATGTAACAACTGTTTTTTGGACTTCAACAACTTTTTCTATCAAAATTCATTTCCGTGGGTGCGGGAGGTCGCTAGGCACCGAGGAGGAAGGTACTTTTTCCTTCCTTTCGAACTTAATGTAACTGCTGCTGTGACTTTGTACTTGTGCGTTTTGGAGGATAAGGAAGACATGTCAGGCGATACCAGACTGTCGAACTGTAACTGTTTTCAACCATCAAAATAATTTGTTTCGAATCCGACATGGATTGTTCTTTTTTTTTATTTCTATTTCAACCAAGTATATTGACAGTGCAGTGCACCTTTAATGACTTATGCTAGCCGGAACCGAACTTTTTTAAAATGCATAGTGTAACCTGTTTGTGACGTGGCGAGTTGATGCTATGTTGCAATGTGCTGCCCGTATGTAGTGCTAGAAATTCGACACAACGCCGAGATAAATGCAACATGGCGGCCAGAAGCAGTGTGATGGTAGCGGCAACATCGCGTTAAAATGTGGCAATGCAGCATGCCTGTACTGGCAGCGTGAATGACGACGAACGAGTGACCGCAGCTTCATCATCATCAGTAGGTGCCGGAAAAGCACATGTAAGTTCCAGTTGTGAACAGTTCCTGTTCCAGAAACAAGAATTAATTATGTAAGTAACATTTCTACAATCATTATCATCATCATCATCGTCATCTTCATCTTCAACAGGTACGTGCTACAACAGCTACCACATCGTCCCCATCAAGATAAAGTTTAATTTGTAATCTAAATTTTATAAATTTTTTCTTTGTATTTTTTATTTATGTATGTGTAATACAGAAGGAAGGGGTGAGAGTGTAAGCCTGCCAAGCGACAGCGAGAGCAAGGAATTTCACGGGTTTGATGTAAATGTAGAATCTAATTTAACCAACCTAACTGTTTCCCTTGTAGAATCTGATTTAACTGTTCAAACTGTTTCAACAGTAGAAGGTAACTTGACAAATACCAATGTTTCATATGTGGAAGAGAGTCCAGCAAATGTAGAGGTTAAGTTGATAGAACAGGAAAACCATGACCCGATAGACATTAGTACCCTTTTTCAGTTTATGAAACAAAATTCTCAGGCGTTATCGGGGAATTTTGCCGGACTTGCAGGTAAATTTGACGAGCAGAAAAAACGAACCAAACATACAATTCCAACAAATAGCGGAAAATTTTTCCAAACAGGATGCTAAATTCTAAGAAATATCAGAAAATTTTGTTACACATGAAACTAAATTATCAGGTAAATTTGACAAACAGAAACAGGAAATATCCGGTAAAGTTGATGAGTTGAAAAGTGAATTTAATAATAGATTTCAGCAATTAGAGGGGAAGTTCAATGCACATATAGGGAAGTTCGAACAGTTAAAAACAAATGTAAGCAGTGTACAAAGTGCTGTAGAAAAGAACACCCAGGGTTTGACCGATTTCAAAGTGGAAATTAACGGCAAATTACATGAGGTTAGGTTGGACTCCACCAATAAATACAACCAAATTGAAAACAGGGTAGATGACATTGCACAAGCCGCTGCGGTACGTGAAAGTGTAGTAATACAATGTCAAGACAATGTTGCGACTATAGTAGAAAATTGTAAAGAGTTAGAAGCAGTACAGACAATTAAAGTAGCACAACAACAGGTTAAAGAAATTGTATCGGCCCAGGGGGGGTAAAATAGTCAAAAATAGTAAGGAATTAGAAAAGGTATGGGTACAGGTAAATGAACAGACTCGAGAGGTCACACAAAACATATTACATATTCAACAAGTTGAACACACACTGGCAGAAAATGTTGAGAAAATTCTCCAGGAAAATCACGCAATAGGACAGGAAAGTAGGCTGCAATGTGAGGAAAGAATCAGCCAGCTGAGGCAGCGAGACTGCTCTGCATTTAAAGGGGGAAAATTTATATTGAAAATAGATGAAGTCGCGTCATTTGAAAAAGCTGTACCAAAGTTTTACGGAAAAAATAGGAGACCTAATCCCATCCAGTTTATACATAAATGTGAGAGGATTTTCAAATCATTAGGAGGGTCAGAAGAACAGCACGTACAGCTGTTTGTTAACAAATTAGATGGAGGGGCTTCCAAGTGGGCATTGTGGAAGGAGTCGGAGTGGAAAAATTTTGAGGAAGCAAAAGCAGCAGTCCTACAAAAATACTGGGGCATCCATGTGTAGGATGACTTCCTAAAATATTTGTTCACAGGAAAATTCGGTGGTGTGAACGATTCCATGGCCACTATGTGCAGGGTTTGTACTTGCAATCCAAGTACCTAGAAAATAAAATGACAGATGATAGGTTCATTTCACATGTCATACACCATTTTAATTGGCATATTCAGTATGAGGGCTAAGACCATTGAGGAGGTGGTAGCTTTATAGGAGACCCTCGATAGGAGGCAGGAGAGGGAAGAAGTGTTTGAAAGGCAGGAGGCAGGAACTTCAACACAGCCAACAGTAGAGGCCCAATTTAAATGCTTAAGGATGGGTTTCATTTATCGGATGCCTCCCTTACTTCTAACACATGTAATGATGAGTGTTCAAGTAATATGTATTCAGGTAATAATGAATGTTTAAGTAACCATGTATGTTATTGGAAGAAAAATTAACTGAAGTTCTAGTTCAAGGAAAAAGGGGAATCTGTCCATATATTCATGGCTGTCTTGCAGATACTGAAAGAAAATTAAGTGTTAGAAAATTCCCATAGGATGCAAGTTTTGTGCAAAGAGGAGGAGATAGTTAATGTTAACAGGTATTGTAATTTTATTGAACAAGACTATCAGACAAAAGATGAGATACACCAAATTCAGTTTCAAGGGGAACACCTATAGAAAAAGAAAGGATGTTAGAAATTTTAAAGGATGAACATGAGGCATTTGAAACTTTTTCAGGATTAAACAATAAATTTAAATGTAAACTGGAAATCAGAGAACACAAACCTTTTTTACAGAGGCCATATCTCATAGCTTATACTTTAAGGCCAGCTGTTGATAAGGAGATACAGAGTATGATTGATACTGACATTATAGAAAGACGAAGCTCAGAATATTAAAATCCTATTGTTGTTGTAAAAAAGAGTACTGGTGGTGTTAGATTATGTTTAGATGCCAGAAAGTTGAACCAAATAATTGTCCCTGATAGAGAATCACCAGAGCCAATGGATGAACTTTTGCAAAAATTTGAGGGTTGGGAATATTTCTCTAAAATTGATTTAGTAGCTTCATGTTGGCAAATTGCTCTGGCTCAGCAATCTAGGCATTATACAGCATTTCCTCAACAAGGAAAAATATATGGTTTTAAAAGGGTGCCTTTTGGTTCAAATGTTTCATTCAGTCATTTTATTAGAGGTCTGGAAAAGGAATTGGGACCTGAAGTTTTGAATCTGGTAACTATTTATGTTGATGATATTTTAATTGCAACCAGAACATTCGAAGAGAGTGCCAGATCATCCAGTTAAAGGAAATTGAGACAAGGCCAAATGACTGCCAGTTTAAAGAGGTCAGAATTTTTGAAAGAAGAGATTAATTTTTTAGGTAATTTAATTAATGCCCAGGGTATTCGTGTAGGCGTTGAGAAAGTTAAAGCCATTCAAGAGTACCATTATCACAGTAACCGCAAACAGCTTGAGAGGCTTATAGGTTTTTTCAATTACTTTAAGAAATACATTTCAAAATTTAGCAAGATTTGTACTCCCCTAAGAATTTTAATACAGAAAGGGCAGAAGAGCAGAAAGAGCTGTAGATAGTTTGAAAAATGAATTGGATAAGGAAATTCTGTTACACCATCCCGATTTAGATAGAATGTTTTTCATTGCTTGTGATGCTTCAGATTAGGCAGTAGGAGCAATTTTATTCCAGGTGACAGAGGAAGGAGAAGACATTCCTATCAGCTTTGCAAGTAGGGCCCTAAATTCTGCTGAACTGAATTACACAGTTACTGAGAAGGAATTACTTAGCATTGTGTTATCCTGTGTAAAATTTAGGACTTATATTTAAGGCAGAGAGACCACTGTTTTAACCAACATAAGGCCTTATGCCACTTGCAAACTTGCAAATTGTTGCATGGTCGAATAACCACGTGGATACTAGCCCTTCAGGAGTATAACTTAATCATTGAACATGTCCCTGGCAAGGCACAAGTGGTTGCAGATGCATTGCCGAGAGGAAAGGCAAATATCCAGAGGGCTCAGGCCAAAGAGTTCCAGATCAGGTCTCTTAGAGAACAGATACAGCATGTAGATACAGGTTTGAGAGTATTAGCTGTGCAACTAAAGGTAGAAATCAGTGAGGATGCTAGAGTGCAGAAAGTAATACAGGAATTGAAAACTAATGAGTGCAGGGATGTTATCAAGGAGAAATTTGTATTGAAAAGAGGTTATTTATTTCAGAATATTAGCACTACAGGAGCAAAGTGGGTTTCATGCATACCCAACCTGACAAGTATACTCAGAGGTTTTTTATTTTCAAAGACATGCATAGGATTGTTGCACAAGTAATTAGGTCTTGTTTGTTGTATGCACAAATTAAAGTTGCACGTAGGAAATGTAAGGGTTTACTGGGACATGTTTTAGCCAACAAACCAATAGAAATTGTGTGTGTGTATTTGTTTTGCCCTCTACCAACTTGTAAAAAGGAAGAGAGGGGGAGGGGGTTGAAGATATTTTTGTTTTGATGGATTATTCACTAAATTTGTAAAACTTTACCCTATTAAGAGAGCTACTGCTAAAGTAGTAACAGAGAAGGTGCTTGATTGTTATGTGTTAGAGGTAGGCCAACCAAAGAAAATCATTTCTGTTAATGGACCTCAATTTTGAAGTGACAAGTGGAAGACCCTAACCTCAATCTTGGGTAGTGAGTTAGGCTTCACAGCTGTTTACCACCTGGCAGCAAACCCATTACAAAGGGCTACGTGGGAACTAGGGAGGTTGTTTAGGATGTATTGTAATGAACATCACAGTCATTGGGCTGTGATAATGAATGATGTAGAGAGACTGATCAACAGTAGTTGGCATGAGGGTACAGGTGCTACTCCCATGGAATTTTTGTATATGGGCAAACCCCGTACAGTACTTCAAAGTATTTTGAACTTTCCATTAAGTGACGATGACAATGTTGTGGACATGAGAAATACAGCATCACAAAGGTTAGAAATTTAAGGCAAAGCAAAGAAGAAAAAAGTGGGCTGCAAACATCCAACCCATATTCAAGGTAGTTGATGAAGTACTTGTGGCTACCCATCACTTGTATTCACAAGTGAACAAACAAATCCACAAGTTCTTTAAATTGTTTGGAGGGCCTTATCGCATTGAAAAATGTTGTTGGCCACAATGTGTACAAAGTTCATAATGCCAACTGGCATGTGTCATTATTTAGGCCATGGAAAGTAAGGACAACCTAATGTAAATAAAGCATAAGTGCTATTGTTCCAAAGATGCTACGTTTTCATGTGTCAGACTTTTTTTTAATGAAGAAACATCATTTTTCAGTAAATTTGTAATTAAAGGTCATGTCTAGTGTGAAATAGTATCATGTAATAATGCATACAGGGTTTTCATGTTTTTAGGTTAAGAGGGAACTTCTCAATTTTTTTTTGGAGTGTAAAGTGTCACATGCAGCATATAAATGTAAATTTTAAGTGAGGGAATTTTGTTTAGGATATTTTTGTTAGGTCAGGCGTAAAGGGCGGCGTCTGCTACCAGTAGTGTTCAGGAAAGCTGGTACCACCTGTGCTCCAAATTTTCCTTCTTCTTTTTCTTCTATTATATTTCTATCTTTTTCTATCTATGCTGTCGTGGGTGGTTTGTGCTGACACTTCTCTTTGTCGGAAAATGGGCCCCACCCACAAAAATCTATCCTGCCATCTGTTTTGTGCCTTGTGTCGATTCTAAAGTTCTATTTCTTACCTTCTACAGTGTCGATCTCTTGAGGCAACGCGTAACAACTACTTTTTGGACTTCAAAAATTCTTTCTGTCAAAATTCATTTCCGTGGGTGCGGGAGGTCGCTAGGCGCATAGGGGGAAGGTACTTTTTCCTTCCCCTCATCTTCTTAATTTTTCCTCGCAAGTCGGGATGGAATTTTGAACTTAATGTAACTGCTGCTGTGACTTTGTACTTGCGCTTTTTGGAGGATAAGGAAGATGTGTCAGGCGATACCAGACTGCCAAACTGTAACTGTTTTCGACCATCCAAAATAAATTGTTTTGAATCATACATCGATTGTTCTTTTTTTAAATTTCTATTTCAACCAAGTGTATTGACAGTCCAGTGCGCCTTTAGTGCCTGATGCTAGCCGGAACACAACATTTTTTTTAATGCAGAGTGTAACTTGTTTGTGACGTAGCGAGTTGATGCTACGTTGCAAATGGAGCAGCACCAGAATGCAAGGTTGGGATAAATGGAAGATCCTGAAAAAACCTGCTGACCAGCATCACATCCAGAATAATTCCCACACGTGAAAATCCACGAGTGGCCAGGCCATGAAGGTGAAAGGTGAGCAGTCTAACACTCAGCCACTGCAGCTACTACTTATCCTAGTGCTGAATGATAAACATCCAACAACAACACTCCTAGAGTGGCAAAAAGGATCCTGTGACAATCTATCTCAGATCTCATCAGGGCTACCAACAAAACCTTCCTCATGACATGCCTGTGTTCCCCACTACGGACATATGAGAACTTTAGCCATTGTTTACAAATAAGTAACAACTGAAAAACTAACTTATGCCTGATGTAGAAAATATTTTTTTACAATTTTTTTACATTGGGGAGTTCATGAGAGAGTGAAGAGTGTGTACCAATACCCATGTAAACTGACAAGCACAAAAAGAAATTTGCAGCTGCTTTTAACTGAATAATTTTACTACTATACACTGAGTCAGCAGTTACGGGAGTCCTTGTCTGTAATTTACCTTCATTCCTGATGCACAATGGTTTAGAATGTACTATCTCTTAAATCTCTGTAATTTGTGAGTGTCTCACATGGGATCATCATGCTTTCCTACTTATCTATACCAGCTTTGGCTTTTCTTTGTGTTCATCATGAAATCAAAGGCAACAAAAATTATGCCATGCCAATTTCCAGCACCATGGTCACTTATGAAAATTGTTTAGTTAGCTGAGAAATTGCCCACATTTCCACAGTTGACACAGTTTTTGATGCAATGTAAGGATGAGTATAGGGTGGCTCAGGAAACCATTGAGTATTGAAGGATCAATTGCCATTCAGGTTCCAGTCATTCAATCAGGTGTTAAATTGCCACTAGATGTTCTCATAATAAATGTGGCCGTTGCCAGTGAACACGCTGTGTTGTTCCTAGGTAGCTAGCTTTTCAATTTAACCAGATCTCGGTTATGGGGCTCAAAAACATGAGTGGCTGTCAGAAGACATCAGTTACCACTTCAATATAGCCCATGCCTCACTGTACTTACTTTATTGAATTCCAAGAATGTTGCTTCACACTGCAACAAACCTTGGCCTTTATTTGCAGATTGTAGTTACAACCTTTGGCGAATGAGACGACTGCAGGTCATCTATAAAGGAATAATTTTATATATATATTCATTTCTGTAAACTTCTCCACCAACTGCTTTGAATTTACAGTCTTTTGATAAATGTTTAAGAGATTACAGGAAATTGTCAATTGTCTTGCTAGCTTAGGCTCTGTTATACATAATTAACACTTAACTGAAAAAAAAACATTATAGTCGTACAGTTTTTGTAATATGTACCGAAGATAGGTAAACTTAATATTACACAACTGTCATTGCTAATTAAGGGCATCACACTCTTACTTTAAAGTTACAGAAAAGCCTTGAAAATTAGCTTTAGATCAATCATGATTCCTATTGTTTGCTGGTGTTGCAAATCATTGTGCCACAACAAGAGAGTTGAAGTACACTGGGGAAATTAGCCTGCAGCACCTCTGCTGCTAGTCAGTGTGGCATTTTAGCCAACATTCCCACAGACATCGCCCAAACCTCTCATGGTTGCACTCTTATCCGACATCTGGATGTCCAATAGCGAAGCAATGTCAGTCATCGAGGAGGTCTGGGGACACGCACTGGTCAGTGCGGCACCCTTGCCGCCAGTTGCCAGCACTGCAGCGGCACCACGCCAGCCCCTACCTGCACAGACACCTAGCATTTACACGCCCGTTGTAGGACCGGTGACAGGGGGTGGGGAGTAGAGTGATTGGCTCAGTTCACCAGCAGCGGAAGGAACACCGTGGGACAGCGATGGTTATGACAGCATTACCTTGGGCGTCCTGCTTTGCCGAGAGCAGCATGGCCAAGCCACCGAGACGCCTCGACACCAGCATCCTGATGCCAACGGACACCGTTACCAGCTGTGGCCATGCCTCCAGTGTGGGCCACCTTGTTGCCAGATGCCTTAGACACCTGCTGAGCATGGGGTCAAAAGGGCACCCACAGTTGGCAGGGGGAGAGGACGTTTGATGCAGACTACGGCTTCCCCCAGAGCCCTTGTCGACTCGTGTACACCATCTAGCAGAGGAGGTAGGGAACTATCTACACAAGGTACCGGCCGCACACCATCTTATGGTACCCAAGTCGGTTAAGCGACTTTTACTGAAGACATAACTTTGTTTAAACCGCTCCAATGAAAATGATTAACCCTTCATAATTAGTACCATAATTATTGGTAATACGGGAAATGAATGTGACAAAATCCCTGCAGGAGTACCAGAATACAGAGGGTGCAAAGTGTCAACCATTTAGTCGCCAAGAACTACATAATCCAGTAACTTTGTGAAAAACCAACTAGTGCATCATGTAATGCTTATTAAAGGAACACAGCAATAATTAATAATACTTTTAACCAGTGGGAACACTTGAACTCTGTATGTATTTCCTTTTTCAGGTAGTAGCAAAGAACAAAGACTCATTTTAAAATATTGAAAATGTTATAAAAATTATTGCTGTGTAATTTTTATCACTTTTTGTATGTCATTGCAAACCATAATGCCCATTGTGCAAATTGCAATATATTTTTCATGATCTATATGTTTCATTTACTCATTTCATTTTTGTCAAGGGATATTCTGTTTTGCCGGGCGGTGGTCAGTTACCATTACCTCCACCATGCCACTCCCTCTTCAGTCGGAGAGTAGTGGGCATCAGGGCAGATCGTGTCACGAGGCTCAGGAGTGAAGCAACTTTATACTTCAACCACGCTCACTGGAATATACTTGTAATCTGGAACCTTTTATTTAACTTCTTTGTGCACCCCCCAATACGCCTCCGTCTGGAGCAGACTCTCAGCCTCTCCGGGAATATCATACAACTTTAATCTTTGATCACATCCGTTGACGTATTTGCAATATCAGATTAGGCCAGTGCACGACCTCGTGCCGCATACCGGCTGTACCATCTCATCTGGACTTTCTGAAATACAAGTGGTTTTTTTTCTGGAAACTGATGCATATGCGTACCTTATTCCCGCTAAACTGGGATCTTACGGCAATTGCCCCGTACAATCGTCTACTACCTGCCACATTTCTCTACATCACGTAAGTCTGAGTGTATTTTTGTTAAATTCAAAATGTTTATGTCAGTGCATTGGAACAGCGGAGCCACAATACCCGTTTGGATGTGTACATGTTATGTCGCATATCTAGCCGCCCACATCAATCATCACGCGCGACCTCGTTAAGACACAGGGTGCAGGGTCAATTAGCCTGAGCTTTTCTAACATGGCCCACCTAAAGAATCTCGAGCTAACCCGAGCGGATTCCCTTAACTGGTTAACTGGCACCCTCCGGACATTAATATCATTGCGGGACCCTGTAACCAACCCCGAAATGTGTCAAACACAATACATGTCCGCGTTACATGTCACGGAGTCAAAACAAAAACAAGTGCTGCAACATTCACAAGCATTATTATTGCTGGAACATTGTTTCCATAAGATAATTAAGTCCTTGAAATGTTTACATTTCAGTAATTGTAAAATCATTGAATTCAAATGTACAATAACTGAAAGAACCTTAATCAAAACTAATAGGTAATGAAAATCACTTGCAATAAAATACAATTCCTCACTGAATTGTTACTTTTTGTAACATCTTTCTTTGTATTAGGGGAATTTTTTATTTTTTCTTCTGCCAAAAAATACTTACAATTATCAAACAAAGGTTGTACATGTACTTTCAACCTACCTAGTTCTGGAACAATTTGTGATAAGTTTTGTGTTTTTATTGTAGGTGTAAAAATATTTCAACATGGGTAATTTCGTTTGGTTAGCTTAAGTGATGTGCCATTGAATTGGCAGTTGTTCCTATAGGTCTTACAGTAAGTTATGATAGCAGCTGTTGGATTTACAAAATTTAATTTTTTTAAACCATTATTTATTTATTTTGGCTAAAGTAATTAGTTAAAGGTCACATATATTTCTATCTCACAACATTGTAACTTTCCTCTTGGTGTATGAAACATGTAATATGCTTGTAGGAGAGTAACCATTAATGTCACATGTGTAATAAATAATTGTTCTTATTAATTAAAACTTGTAATTTTTACTGCATGATGGATACTGTGCAACCACACCAGTCTAATTAATTTATTACCCCAGAAGCCACAGTAATACCACTCCTGCATGAGAACTTTGGTGTTAAGATTCCAATTCTATTTTTCGAGAACAGAAAAATTAATCAATTAATGTAAAAATAAATTTTTTTTAAAATCCATATTTGTACACAGTGTATAAATTATCTTTTCACTTTATCATGCCAGTGTAATTCTGCTCGCAAACTAGGAAGGCCTAGTATTAACGGTTCGTTCCCCAACATCCTTCCAAATTTCTTACTCCCTTGGTAAGAGAAAAGAAAACGCAACGGGGATGCACTGCTCGGTGCTGAGAAGCAGAGGACTACAGGTCCCGATACCCGACCGCTGCCAAGAGGAGGGGGAGAGAGCGAAGAGGGAAAGAAAGGGAAGGCAGATCACCCGCCGCAGAGATTGTAACCAGATGGTGCGTGACCCAGATACAGGCACCCACTACTCATTCAAGGACAGCGTGTACAGAGCATGCGCTCGCCCATAAGTCCAACCCATTCAAGGCAATGCACAGACTGAAGAGGCACTCGCCTAGAAGCCCATCAAGAGTCAACGATTGAGGCATCTACCTTCCCGACCTACAGCATAGTAGTAGAAACCGGAACTGGGTCTACGTCGCTTAGGGGGTTGCCGATTGACGCATGCCAGCATGCTGCACAGTAAGAATGTGCGCTCTACAGATGACTTTGTCCCATCTATGAGCCACGTACGCTCAGGGGCGGAATATATAAGCAGCAAACCAGAAAATATGTATTGCGCTAATAAAGCCCACAAGCCTGGGTAGCCGATTACATCATTGTAAATTACGTGCATAATTACAATACCCATTACCCACCCAGATTTATACATGCAAAAGGCACCCCCACATTTTGAATGAATATTGTTGACAATTTTACTACTCGTGGCTAGCTCCAGAAGATGTCCCCACAATCACGAGAGATGGCAGCACCCTCGTGACCTTGTGACATCACGACAGCCCGTCTCAGAGACAGGGGTTTTAATTTGTCATTGCCTCCACACGGGGCAATAAGAAAAGTGAAGTGCTCCTGCACCCCTGATAAACGCGCCCCTGTGGTGTAAGGCTACGCTACCCCCGCACCCAGAAGAACTACTGATAAGTGGCAATTCAGTATAAATACAACCCCAGCAGCCAGCCCCGGCAAATGCACTGAGCTCGGTGATGAAGAGGACGCGAGCCCACCACCAGTCTGCAAAGACTTGAGTCTGCTGAAGACTCTCAGCCTAACCTGAGTTCCCAAAGACTCCTCTTAACCTCCTCAGTCCGTAAGGACTTACCTAGCCTTGAGTCTGCAAGGACTCATCGGCTCACCTCCTTAGTTCACCTACCCAGTTTGAGAAGACTTTCCTTCTGCCAGACCAAGGGCACTACCTCCTACCTTAAACCTTCCTACCTTAACCTGCACCTTAAGGCATTCGTCAGTCTGTGAAGAGAGAGAGAGAGACACACACACTCACACTCTCTCTCACACTCTCTATCTATCTATCTATATCTATCTATCTATCTCTATCTCTCAAGACCTGCACGTCACCAAAGACCTGCAAGTGAGACGACTCCAGCTATAGGTATACCCCGCCTTAAACTCGGTAATCCTTACCCCAGTCAACTTCATTTAACTCCGCGGTAACGAGCCATCACGTTTTGTATTGCATACCTGATTAGCTTCCCCTTAAAACCTTAGTCGTTGTAAAAGTTGCGTTGCTCTATACTTTGAAATCTTAGCCGCTGTTAAGTTGTGCGCTATAGCTTGCTCCATCTGAGGCTCGCCTTCGCCTGACCACGTTGCTCATGTTATTTACGTATTGTATTCTCTCCAGTGCTTTACCAAGATGATTTTAATTGTACTTGGCTGGTTCTCTCCAGGGACTAATCACCTTAACAAAACACAACGTCTAGCATACCTCTTTGTGTTCCGTTAATTGTAGTTAACGAACCCCTTTACTGTGGTACCTCATAACTTGTCTCATACTAGTACAACAACGATGTAGGGAACATTGTGCCCTAGCATGTGCTACAGTCTGCCCCATGTCCGAGGACGAACTTCAAATAAGGTGTCACGATCAAACTCCGCAAACCCATTTCCCCATTTATTTCCCTGGACATTTCCACGTCATTAGATCACCTGCTCAGAGGCCAGTGGCCAGGATACCTAACTGCGGAATACGAGGAGCAGGAAAAGCTTCTAGCTCAGGAGAATGAAGCTATTCCCCGTGATATCCCGCTACACAAATCCAGAAGACCACGAGTAACATTAAATTGCAGTCTGGACACTTGATTAGAGTAAAACATTCAGAGGGCACAGTCCTCCCTAAATTCTGCTCCATCAAACTTGCATTGGGAAAGATTGTCCGGGTTCGACTCCTGGCACAGCCAGACAACCAACCCCATGCATCAACACCAACTGCAGTTTTTGTCCCATCACGCCAACCTACATGAACAGCAAAGATCTCCTCTGCCAGACCCCGCACCTCCACCACGACGTCAGATTAAACCTCACTTCATTTCATCCATTTGGAATTGTTGGCATCCCACATATTGGCAACCGTGATAGTGAGGAGGATCGAGCTCCCTGGACGGGCAGTCACTTCCTTCCGCCACTCTAAGGTTTGACTCCTCTCCACCCCGTAGCAAACCTGCCCCTAAGCGGCCTAATACTACACCTTACCCCCTTACACCTCACTGGCCTAATAGAAAAGTTAGTATTCGCCGTGGTAAGCCAAGCTAGGCTTGGTAGGATAGTCAACGTCACCACACTACCATCTAAGGTAGTCATACCCCATAGCACACGCGTCAGGTTTCACTAGTTTTTGTGTTGGTCCAAAGTGCCGGGTTCTCTCACTCATGCTTATTTTAATTTAGGGTTTTTCATCTTCATTTAGGTAATAAGATGTTATGTTGTCCCATGTGTAAGAATTTTTGTATGTGATGAATACCCATTATATTCCAGTCAGGATGTTAGACTAATACTACGGACACAGCTTAGGGACCTAGTTTAGGTGTTTGGCCCCCCGAATGCGGCTCATATATTTTAAGGTAATCTCATTAGAAGCTTGTGAGAGAAGGATTTTGGCTTGCATGTGGTTGCTGAAGTATGGTGAGTTGTTGCCACATGCTGTTATGATCTGTTCCGATTGATGGAGTCCAAAGGAGAATAAAGTTTTGACTGATGGTGATCCTGGGCAGAGATTGGTTGGAGAGTCCCTTTAGGGCTGGCCATCCTGAATTGGTTCCTGGTTTCTGCTGCTCTTGGGTTGCCTTCAGCAGAGGTGTTCCATAGGGGTGGAGGATGAGACACTGTCTCATACCATGGAAAATTTCCGGCCACTTACCCTAGCAGACTCACTTCACTTTGCTTCAACTACATCACCAGGCCTGCCTGCTGTGCTTACTTGCCTGCATATGTACAGCGTGAAAATTATTCTGCCATAATTTCCAGAAAACTATCTACACTAAAGACTCTATCGTGCAATGAAGAATTATTTCCATACCTTTAATTCTGGAAATGATGTGTGAATTCAACGAACGAAAATGACAACACGACGTCGCCTGGAAGTTCACAATGTTCCCGACAGCACGGTAGCCATTCAGTGTGAAGGCCCATGTAACACTAGTGGCGGTGGCACTGGTTCCCAGCCGTCCCTACATGCGGCGCTGCAGTCACGTGGCCGGCATAGGCAACGGGCAGGAATCAACATGAAAGACTGCGCAACATGTTTTAATTTCCAAGTAAATGTGTTTTTCTAGCGGGTGCCATGCTGTTTATTGGCCGATTTAATATTATTGTGGGTGTACCCAATGTGGTGGGGCCATTTTCCCCTACACATTTTGACATAAATACCTCCGATAACCAGGAGTGGGGAGAGACTCTGCTGCTGGGGACCAGACTCAAAAGCTGGGTATACGACTGTTTGAGTAGAATTAGGGCCTGTCAGGCCACGAAAGTAGAAATGGATATCTTTATGTCCTTTTGTTTGTAGACATAATTTGTTAATGTAGTCCACGTACAGTACACTCCCGTTTATTCGTGCTTCGCTTAATTGGTTTTCTGCTTATCCATGTGGCTTATTGACTTTTCTCAAAGTCTACTATAACTTCTGCAGCAAGGCGATGCTGTAACATGTGTCGTTTAACAAGCAGCAGTACCATGTACGTCCATCGCTGTGCTGCGTGAGCTGATGTTTATCTCTTTAAACTGTCAGCCTGTCACAGAGAACTGCATGAGTCATCCTTTCAGCTCATTGTGAAGCACGTATTCGACTGCCTCACCTGGAGGCCATGTTCGAAATGGCAGATTTTGTAGACAAAATTATCACATGACCCAATTTTGTATATAAAAATGGTGACATATTCTGTAATTTGGTATTTCATATATTGTATCTTGAGGATGTTAGCAAAAATACAAAATGACAAAGCACCATGTTGTTTTTTACCTTCAAAACACATACGCGAATGTGTAAATAAAATGTTTTTTAAAACAAATAATTGTTCATAAAATATACTAGGCATGTTTTAAAAAGTAAGAAAACGTTGCTGCGAGTGTTAAACAAGCGACTGTCGACAACGTCCACAGTGAAACTTACGAAATAACGAGTTTGTCATTTCGGACACGCCCCCCCCCCCCCCCCCCCCACCCACAATCCAACACCATGTTTTGCCAGTTTATCAATCTCACCAGCGCAGGTCATTGTTCACTTTGTAGTGTTGTTTTCTCAATGCCAACAAAGTGTAAAAGGACATTTTAAACTATCGTGGAAAAGCTAGAAAAAATTGAGCATGGTGTGTTATTAAAAAAACATCAGTCCCGGTGCCAAAGTAAAAAAAAAAATTGAAGACTTTTTTTAAGAAAGGCACAGTTTAACTTTTCTTAGATTTTTTTCATGTCAAGTGTTTAAATGTTTACAAACAATTTAAGATTTCCTAAGTTTTAAACTTCTGTGCGTGTGTAAGTCGGTACAATTTAAATAAGCTCCTAGTATGGAAATTGTACTGGATTGTTTAAATGCAAGCAAGGTTGACTCATTTAAAGTCCCATTATAGTCTTTATTGCATTGCATTCTAAACTTTCAACTAACTCTGCCATCTAAAGGACAAGTCTGAGAGATACACATTGAGAAAGCAACACACATGACTACGCACCGCTTATCTATGTCACCCGCCCAACACGCCGGCGCAGACTGTGTGTACTCAATGAGGCATGAATTACATATACTCAGTGCAACATAAATATCAATTACAGTATCGTGTACTTTAAATCCTACACATACAGTGCATGATTTGTGTTTACTTTGAAATGTATAATAGGTACGTACTTTGTTTTATCACGATTTTCGGAGCCAATATCAATGTTCCATTAACAGGAAAAATGTGTAAATTCGATTATCCAGATTTTTTAAAATACAAATTTGCTTATTTGTGTTTTCTCCAGCCCCGATTAACACAGTTAATCAGGAGTTTACTGTACTAGAATAGATGGATATTCAGAAAATATTAAGCACGCTGTTAGTAAACCTTAGTAAATGTTTGTCAGCCTTGCTAAATGTCATGTAAATTAAACAATGAAACAAAATGTTTGGAAAAATAAAGTAGTCTTTGAATAGACATAGTACAAGTCAAAGTTCTTAAGAGAAAATTGTCAGACTTTTACTTAATTCATGCTGTGACATGAATGTGCCAAATGAGACAGATTCCAAAGGCTGTTTTAATAGATTTTGTGTCAGCTTTCTTACTGTGACAAAATATTAGCAAATCCTCAGTTAATATTTTACTATTGTTTTTATGAGGATATATATTTATTACTTACCAGTATTATGTATTTTGTGTAGCATGGTGAAGAGAAATGTGGTTTCACAAATATAGATTTGTAATACATGAATTTGTAGAAGTTTGAATTTTCTGTTCAAATACAAATGAATTAACCAAAACAACCATGTGTGTGTGCTTTGTAGTGCTCAAATTTGATAAATGCCATTCTGCTCCAAAATTTCTTACCTGTTGCTGAGCAATTTAGGTCGCTGTGTTTGAACGAAGTATGGACCTTGCATCACCCTGCACACAGGGCATAGCAAGGGAGTAGTTATTTGCTGAGAAAAAAAGACTTTTGTGAAGTATTATAGATGAAAAAACAAAAGAAACTTAATGAATCTCATGAAAAATGTTGTAAACCAGTGTTATGTTTTCTTTTCAATATGCTTTTGTAATGTTGTAACTTATAATGATTGTGAATTTTCTTGAAATTAAATGTAAAAAAACATGTTGAGGTAATTCTTGTAAATCAATGTTTATGTTTGTTTCAGTTTTCCATATATAATTTTTTTTTTTGTTTCAGAATATTTGGTCATCGTGGCGATACAGTAATATAAATTTCAGATTATGATTTAGAGGTTATTGTTATTGTTTTTGTTAATTTGCCCTTAGAGGTTACCAGGTATTGCATACTGTCATTTTCAGATTAAGATTGGGAGGTTATTTGTTCATTGGTCCTCAGGGGTTAATAAGTATGGCATATTGTAAATCATGTGAAAATAATTAAAGGTACCTGATTGGCTCTTGTTTTGCCATTGCTGATTAGATGAGGAGTGTGGCATGGTCAGCCAAATGCCGATCAGGATGCAGGTTACAAAAAGTGTGAGACAGAAGATTAACTAGAACTTTCTCCTTTAGCTAAAATACAGTCACGTCACCACCGTCAAGAATGGATGCATAGGCGATTTAAAAAAATAAAATAAAATTAGAGAGCAGTTCATATATACTTGCAAGCAAGATGTTTTAAATTTAATCATCGATAATTTAAACCTAATGGTGTTATTTTTTTAAAATACTACAATAGACCCTCATTAATACAAACGTGAAGGGACCAAAATCTGGCCACTTCGTAATAATGAGGTTTGTTTGGTCGAAACTGGAGACTTTTTTTTATGTTGGTACAAGCCCAAAAACCTAAAAATTCTGAGTTTATATACAAAATTTAACTTTAATATCAAAAGAAGTCACTCTCATTTGAACTTTACTCAGAAAAAAATTTACTCAAAGAATTATTAAATATATTAAGTCTTCAATAAAATCAACCTTTCCATTACATAAAGAACCAAAAAATATTCCCAAAAAGATTTTTACTTTTACACATTTTCTGCTGTCATTACATACTAAGGTTTTTCTTTTAGAAATTTTTTTTTTTGTTTGAATTGTTTTTGCACTATACAGGCACTTGAGAATGGAATACAATTAATCAAATCCTGAAAAACAAAGAAATGCAAGAATAATTACTTTATATAAACTTAAAATTCAAGTCTGCATAACACATGAATGATTACTATGCACACACACAAATAGGACATATTCACAGGTTAACTACATCAGATGTTTTGATCCATGTATGCAAAAAGAGCACCGTTACAAGAGAGCCAAACAACATAAATATCAGCGCTCACAAGTTGGTAACATTGTAACTGAGCACATACAGTTGTGATCACAATCATGCACACAGCAGTAGTTTCTAGAGTGTAACACTGTGCAGATCTAAATCTATGATGAACACTATATTAATTTCAACACTGTCCATTTATTGTATTGAAATATCTGAGAGCTCAAGAAAAACTGTTTTTACTTTAGCAAAGTTTATTTCCTGAAAAAAAAAAAAGTAACCTGTTCGAAGTCCATGTACCCAAATGCATATTTTTGGATGGAAAAAAATTTGTCAATGTGGTTAATTAAATAACACGGAAGACTGAAGAATTGGCACTACCAGAAATTTATTTTTAAATGTGGAGGTTAACTGCATTGAACTGTTACAAGAACCAAAGTTGCATAATGTGTTGCTTTAATGTATTTGTATTCAACATACTGAATTTGGTGCTAATAATTATTAGCACCAAATTCAGTATGTGAGGCATAAAAGATACTTTGCTATATGTATTATCCATATTTTGTTTTAAACAGCTTTTACACCTTGGAATTGCATATCACAGGTTCAGGGACCACAAAATCACTTTGCAATAATGAGTTCTTTGCTATAACCAAACTTATACTAACGAAGTTCCACTGTAATGAGTCAACAAAAAAATGGAGAACAGAATTTTAGAATCCTAATTCAAAAGAAATGTTACATCGTCCTCTTGTTGCAACTGCCAAGGACTCGCTGTTTTAGTGTAAAATGAACACAAAACTTTCCGTGGCAGCAATACACTTCCAAGTATGTAGGCAAGATCAATACTTCATGCAGAGAATTATATACATACTGTTGTTAGAAAGAAATAGGCAGCTTTAGTACTACATGCTTATAAATGTATGGTACATGTTGTTTACAGTAAATGTTGAAAACGTCTTCCACCATCGTCTGTGCAGTGGGCACAGAGTATACCTTTGAAGCACAAATGTAGTATTGCCTATGTGCTAGGAAACAAGAGGACTAATTCTGTTAATTAGATCATACTGCTCAATAAACCAGCATCAAACATTCATAATTCGTAATGGTAAAATAGTTGTAGGCAATAAGAGGGGGTCACCCATGTTATTTACATTAAGGTGGGAGGTATTAATAAGAGTTTGCTCTTAAGTTGAAGATCTCAACATTAGACAATGTTAGGAGAGTTGTAATGTAATTTCACTTTGGTTCTGGTATTTCGTAAATATACATTCTATAAAATTGATTTTCATGAGCTTATATCAACCTTAAAATTCAGTGTAGGTAGAAAGTGTTCCATATTTCTCAATTTTGCATAATGAATCACAAAATTTGTGAGTCAAATTCAGCACCATCCAGTATATGCTCACAAGTAGTAAATACTGTGCTATACGAGTGTGAAGCTTAGGAACTAACATCCAATCTATTTAATAATTTCATTTTTCTAGTATCTCCACATGTCAGAAGATATAAATTTTCCTTTCTCAGAAAAATAAGTATTTTACCACTTGCCAGAAATACCAGAGTAGGAAACATAGTATCTAAGAAAATGTGATTTAATGTATGCCACATGCAAAACTAAAAGGTGATACAGATAAACTATGTACACTTATATATACATTATATCTTGGGATTATAATATTAATAAATTACCAGAGGTTATTAAGTACCTACAAATCAACACAAAAAAGTATACTTTTTAGAGTCCTACCAACTCTTGTTGTTGATACTAGCAGCCCTTCATGCCATATGACCATGACTTGCATTGCAAAGGAAAATATTTAAATGCAAGATATAATCCTTAAAAGGTGCTGCTAATCCTGATTTGAAAGGAACATTTGGTTAATTTAATTTTTATTTTTGCACAGGAATGTAATTATTTTTCAGTATTTCATGCATATTTACGGTGTTAGTATGTGTATATGTAATGAGTAGTGATGGGACATTCAATACTTTGATAACTCGATACCTCTCGATACTAGGCCGTATCGAAAGTATCGAGTATCGCGATGTCCATATTGATACTTTTATTCAATAATTTTTATCGACATGTGTATATTGCTTCATATGCCATGTTCCCTATTGTCTTGAAGCGGCACAGTTTATTTTCATTCTGCAGTACCCGTGAAGTGTCATATTTATTTAATGATTCAACTATTTTGTATCAATGGCAGAGAATCATGTAGTAAGGATTGCAACAAAACAACATGTACTCAGGAGTTGCAAAAAGGAATTACAAACAGTAAGTCAGTGTGTATTATAAATAAAGTTTTTTGAAATAGTTATTAGAACGTTTCAAAAGTACATGGGCTAAAAAAACACCATTTCAACTCTGTTTTTCAGTGTAAAAATAACACGTGTATTGTATGGAAAACGAACTTCGTCAAAAAATTTACGTCCCAAATGTATTTAATACTCAAATTGGTACAAACTACATATTTTTTATAACTTTTCTTTTGGTGAAGTTGAAACTTGGCAGGTTATGTAATAATTTGAATATTTCCTTCATACGAACAAATTTTACTCTCGTCCATTAAAACAATATGTAATTAAAATGATACAGTCTCGTAAGAAGAGGCGTAAAACAATGTAGTGTCTCGTGAAAGAGATTAAACTGAAGTCTCTGCTCCAACCCCATCCAATCCGTTGGCAATAAAATTAATGAAGCCCCACCAGTATGACTTTGCCATAACAAAAATACAATAGGTGGAATGGTTAACTTACATTGATCATAGCATTTGTTTACACTATTGTTTTGTTCACAGACAGAGCAGCTGTGGCGCAAGGATACTTTGTGTCTGGCATCACTACGTTTCTATAACTGTCAAAATTTAGTGAACTTATGTTCTGTATTCTCCATGCAAGTACATATTTTGATTTTTTACATACCATGTGTGTTTACAACCAGTATTTCATATTTATTTTATGCATTTTTTGTGAGCACAATCTATGAAAACAACCAAACGCAAAATAAACAGAATAATAAATTTACCTTACTTCCGGTAGCGGAAGAATTACTATTGTTTTTTATCCGGAGATAAACAATTCTCACATTTTCTCTATCTGATTTAATCTAGAAAAAATGTAATGCTGGTTTCTCTAAATAAATTTTTTTAAGCTTTCTTAGTTAGAAAATTGATATGCCTGATGTTTTTTTAGTATTATATAAATATTTATAAATTTTTTAACATTTGACAGGCTTATTTTAGATGCTAAGTTATACAAATTTCAAATTTGTTTCCATCATCTGTAATATTATTTTGCATAATTTTTCTTTGATTTTTAAATTGATCATAAATTTGGTCAAGAACAATGGAATGTAGTTTAAAAAATTTGATTGCATTATTAAAATTTTTTTACTCAAGAGTATTGAGTATCAAAAGTATTGAGGGTATTGAGCTGAAAACTGTATTAAGTATCGAAAACATGGTATCGTCTCACCCCTAGTCATGAGTTTATTTTTTCCAAAGATGTAGTTGAAGTTGCATCATGAATCAACTATAAGGGCTGTTAGAATGTTGACTCGCATGGAAAAATGGTTGCAATGAGGTTTGCATCAATGTCCAAAGGAACTCTTATGTACCTTCGTTAGTTTACTGCAGAGATTTCCTCAGATTTTCTTTTTTATTTATTCAAGTGTTTATGTTTTGTTCCCTTGTGAGTATGGACAAAATTCTGTGCCATTGAAATATCTATTTATAATAACTTATCTTGTCTGTTTACACATTGATTTTCTTACATTAAATTTTTTTTTTTTTTCGCTACTTTCCTGTGACATACAAGAAAATTCTTTATGTATGGCCAATGAAAACAATTAATGAATGGTCATGGTGAAGCAAGCAGTTACTAACTGAGATACACAGTAAAACTCTGTCAAGACGTTTCTGAAGGGACCAAAAAAATATTGCTTATTAACCAGGAAAACTTCTTAAAAGGGTCAAATTACACATGTGCGTATACACAAGGTTCAAAATTAGTCAACTTATTAAGCAGGAAAACTTCTTAAGTGTGAACTTCTTAACAGGGTTTCACTGTAACACATTCCAGTACTGCATTTTCTATCATGTTTAGAAGTGTGTGAAAATAGCAAATGCTATAAATGCTAAACATATGCCAAGTTTTTCAATAAATGCTAAAATTTGCTAAATTTTCAAAAACCCTTCCTATAGGATGACTCCAAAAATAAGACACCCTAAAGTAAAAGTACCTAAATAAGTTTTCTTCAATTCAAGATGCCTTCCAATAAGACCCCCAAATTATGATGCACTCAAAATTCAATATGCCCAAAAATGATTTGAAAATTATACTCTAAAATTGACTTGAAAATAAGGCACTTCTAAAATAATTATAGATTGAGACAACACTTCTCCCCATCCTCGAAGAAATAGCTATGAAAGAAAATTAACCCTTTGTATTTTACTTTGGTATAGGAAAACAGCACTTCAAAATATTTGGGAATGTATCTTAGCGGACTGTTTATTCTGACTTAAATAAATATTTGAAATATGTTTATATGTATTGACATTAAAAATAAAAGTTAAACATTGTTTTATTCAGGGGAAAAAATGTTAAATTATATTCTGCACTTACTGCATACATGATAATTATACAATTGTTAGTAACACTTTTATAGTGCACTACACTTCAGATGCAGTAAAAGAAAAGGAATCCACGTTTCATTACTTAACTTGTGTATGTTTTTCAGATTATGAAGTCCTACAAGTTAATTCTGATTTAAGAGTTCTGGAAATGCCTTGTTCAGTAACAAAATACAAATCGTGTTCAATGCATTAACACAAATTATTACACTAAGTAAATATACTGATGGCAAATTTCTTAGTAGAAACATATCAGCTAACTGAAAATTATAGGGGAAACAAGTGCTATAATATGTTACTGTTTGTCATGAAATATGCTATAAAATGCTAAAAATCTCTTTTCAAAAGGCTATAAAATGCTAAAAAATCTCTTTCAAAATGCTACAAGATGCATTTCAAAATGCTATTTTCACATACCTCTAATCATGTTCTCTTCAATTATTGATATTTGGAAAACTTTTTAATGTAATAAAACCTTATTGCACTTCAGCCACATCCTTGGCTGCAATATGTTTTGTGTCTGAAGTTATGATTAACTGGAATCCTATTTCATTAAGTCATAAGAGGTTAAAACAGGTTAGCACATGCTATGGCTACTACATTCAATTATGATTAAACTGAATTTTCTAAAAATTTCTACTATCCACTCTAGTATTAGTTTTAAAAACAGTATTTCCATGCTACAACTAGTTCTGTGGGAGCGGGCAATCATGCTATTTACATAAAAGAATATTTTGCCTTCTGGTTTTAACAGAAGATAAAAAATCAATATTGGCAGTGTTGATGTTTCAAACATAAGTACTGTAATTAAAATACAGACAAAAAAAAAAAAAAGTAAAAAAAACTTATGTACAAACCTTATTGGCAATTTTCTGTTCCTTGACATTTTGCAAATTTGAATATTTTTAACATCCACCAACTGAGAATATGTACTGGACTCCTCCCGAACCACTTCTGATTTGTTGTCGTCCTTGTCCTCCTCCGGATTAATATGAAGCTTTGGTGGCATATCATACTCCTGAGGAACTTGCAGCACACTTTCAAACTTGACAGTATCATCTGAAATAACACGAAGTTTTGGTGGTCGCCCACGTTTCCGGTGGTGTTCACCCTCCAACAACACTTTTACGGGATTTTTAAAAGCAGCACAATGCTTTGGTGGCCGACCACGCTTCCGCACAATTTTTCCTACACCTCCCACACTAACAACTTTATCAGAAATGACGTGAAGCTTTGGTGGTCGTCCACGCTTCCGGTGGAGGCCATTCTCCAACCATTTCTTCACAGACTTTTTATACATGGAATGAGATATTGGTGGTCGACCATGCTTCCGATGCACTTTCTCCACACTTTCTGTCTCCAAGACCTTTCCTGGAATGACACGAAGCATTGGTGACTCTCCAAACGTTTGATATAACCTCTCAAAATTTATGTTACAGGAATTTTCAGAGACTGCACATGATTTTGGTGGTCGACCACGTTTCCGAGGAGTATTCTGCACACCTTCAATTTTTAACAAGTTTTGAGTGACTGCGCAATCTTCTAATGATAGTCCATTAAACTGATGAAAATTTCCAATACCTATCTTAAAGGGACTTTTGGCAACTGCATGAAGCTTTGATGGTCGACCACGTTTTGGACAGTTTTCCTTCAAGCGTTCCCTAAAAGTTTTGTCAAATATTTTATTATGATCTGAGAGTTGTTCACAGTTGTCATATATTTTCTGCTGGTTTTTGAATACAAAAGCCTCTTCAGAGCATGGGCATGATTTTGGTGGTCGACCCCGCTTACGATTCACTTTCACTGCAGGTTTCCTTAAACCATTATTTAAAAAAATAGTATTCTTTGATGATTGTTCACATTCATTATTGAAATCATGTTCTACAGTACAGACCTTTTCAGACTCTGCAGAAGGCTTTCTTGATTGCTCAAACTCATGATTCAGTTCTTGATCTTCTGTCCCACAAGCCACTTTACCGACAGCTTGTGGTTTTGATGTAAGTGGACATTCCTGATGCACTTCCTCCTGGTCTATAGTTGGACATGCCTCTTCAGAAACTGCAGATGACTTTGACAGTGGTTCATGTTCAGAAAGCAGTTCTTGCTGGTCTTCAGTTGCAAAAGTCTCTTCAGAAACCACAAATGATTTTGGTGGAGTTTGACATTCATTTTGGCGTTCCACCTCACTATCCACTGCATAATCCTCTTCAGAGACTGCAAATGGCTTCGTTCGTGGTTCACATTCACTAAACATTTCTTTCTGGTTTTCCACTACACAAGCTTCTTGAAACACTATATGTGGCTGGTCTATCAATGCACAGGCCTTTACAGAATTTGCAGGGATTTTTGGTGGTTGTTCACGTTCATGATTTAGTTTGTGCTGATATTCCACAGTACAAAATCCATCAGGGACTTCAAATGGCTTTGATGTTCGTTCATGTTCATTAATCAGTTTCTGCTGGTTTCTTGCTGTACAGGTCTGTTCACAGACTACAGGTGGCTTTGGTGGTGGTTCACCTTTATGACACACTTCCTGCTGGTCTTCTGCTGTACAAGCCTTTTCAGATACTGCTAATGGCTGAAGTGGTTGTTCACATTTCAAATGAATTATTTGAGGACATTCTGCTGCTAACACCACTTCAGTAAGCACAGTATGTTTTTTTGGTGGTCGTCCACGTTTCCGATGAAAATTCTGTAGACTTGCAGAAAAAGCTCCTCCTGAAACTACACAATATTTTGGTGGACGTCCACATTTTTTATGCAGATCTGCTCGTGAGGCTCCTTCAGTAACTGCAGGATTTTTTGGTGGCCGACCACGTTTTCGATGAATTTTCTGCACGTCTTCAATTTTTAAAATTTTTTCAGGGACAAGACATATTGATGGCTGCGCAGATGTCTGCTGAAGCATCTTGAAACTTGTATTCGAGGGGTTTTCAGGGAATGGACGAGGCTTTGGCGGTCGACCACGCATACGATGCACTTTCTCCTCTGGTTTCATTGAAACACTGTTAACCAAAACACTGTGCTTTGATAACTGTTCACATTCATTATGCAAGGCATGCTGGTCTTCCATAGTAGAGACCTCTTCAGACTTTTCAGATGGCTTTGGTGGCTGTTTACTTTCAAGATATAGTTTTTGCTGACAATCTGCTGAAAACATCCTTTTAGTAAGTGCGCAATATTTTTTTGGTGGTCGTCCACGTTTTCGAAGAAAATTATGCACACCTATTGGAAAGGTCCCCTCTGAAAGAACACAATAATTTGGTGCTCTTCCACATTTTTTATGCAGATTTCGCACACCTACTGGAATCATCTCTTCAGTAACGATAGGATATTTTGGTGGCCGACCACGCTTACGATGCATTTCCTGAACACTTTCAACTTTCAAAATCTTTTCAGGGATAACATGATACATAGATTTTAGCTGACATTTCTGATGGTGCATCTTGAGTCTTGTCATATAGGGTTTTTCAGAGATTGCATGGGACTTTGGTGGTAGATCACACTTATGATGCACTTCCTGTAGTGGTGGCCTTAAAACTTTATCATAGGCCATACTATGTTTTGATGGTGGTTCACATGTATGATATGATTCCTGCTGTTTTTCTGCCACACAACTATTTTCTGAGCTTAGAGGTAGCTTTGGCAATTTTTCACATTTGAATTCTACTTTCTCCGGACATTCTGCTGAAAGCATCTTTCCGGTAAGCGTATGATTTTTAGGCGGTCGTCCACGTTTTCTACTAAAAGTCTCCACAACTGTAGGAAAAGGCCCTTCTGAATCTATACGATTTTTTGGTGGTCGACCACACTTTCGATGCAGATTCTTCAAACCTGTTGGAAAGGCCCCTTGAGTAACTACAGAAAATTTTGGTGGTCGACCACGTTTCCGAGGCACTGTCTGCACACCTTCCATTTCTGAAACTTCTTTTTGGACCATATGATATGCTGATGTTATCTCACTCTTCTGATGGAGAACCTTAAATCTTGTATTATAGGGTTCTTTAGAGACTGCACAAAGCTTCTGTGGTCTATTAAACTTCCGGTGCCCTTCCTGTAATGGATGTCTTAAAAATTTATCAAACACCAGACTATGCTTTGATGACAGTTTATATTCATGATACACTTCATGGTGATCTTCTGCTGCACAAGCAGAGACTGCAATTAGCTCTGATGGTGGGTCACTTTTATGAAGTGGTTTCTGCTGGAATTCTGCAGTAAATGCCCTTTCAGTAAGCACAGAATGGTTCTTTGGCGGTCTTCCACGTTTTCTACGGAGGTTTTGCAGACATGTAGCAAAGGTACCGTCAATCATTCCAGGAGATGTAGGTAATCTTCCACAATTCTGCTGCAGTTTCTGCTTATCTTCCACTGGAAAGACGTCTCCTGTAAGTGCAAGACGTTTTGGTGGCCGTCCACGCCTCCAATGCCGTTTTTGCATACCATGAACAGAAGAAATGTGTTTGGTGACTACACAAAGTTTTGGTGGTCGTCCACGCTTCCGATGCTGCATCTGCTTACTTTTCGCTAATGTGACTCCTTCAGACACTACACAAGATTTTGGCGGTCGTCCACGTTTACGACATGGCTGATGTAATGCTGTCACTAGAGAGGTCTGTTCAGGGATTACACAAGATTTTCGTGGTCGCCCACGCTTCCTAAATGGCCTCTGTAGACCTGCAATATTCGTGGCAGGGGCTACAAATTTTGATGAGTCACTTTGTTGAAAGTTTGATAGATTCTGAATTTTGAATGTCATATCATACTTTGCTGCAATAATTTTATGTTCCACCACACCTGTAAAAAAAAATATTTTGTTATAAATATTATATAGTAAAGGAAAAAAACTACAAATATGAATAAATGTTCAATTTTATTACATAACCTGCACAACGTGATTTTCAGTTAACTGATATGAATACTCTTTATTCCCGATACATTGAAACTATTTAAGACAACCAGTATGAGCCAACAAGCACCAAAATATACACAGATACTTCACATTTGTAACACACTATGTCAGACGATTATGATAGTCATTTCTGAGACTGGAATTACTTTAGCATACACTAGTGAATATAGCAGTTGCCTGTTGGAACCTGTATCATTAAATATATAATAGTTTAATTTTCAATTAAGGGAAACCTTCACCCACCATATTGGATTCTTGGTTTTTCTAGTTCATTTATGTTTTTTTAAAAATATTCAATTCCGAAAGTGCTCCTACATAGCAATAGCTATTGACCTTACACTAACTATAGTTCAGACAACACAAGGGAACTACAAACTCATAATTACTGTATGTCACAATATTAATTCTGCCAAAATTTGGCCAAACTATCATTGTTACATAAATACGAGTTCATAGTTCAGTTGTTATGTCTATATAAGGCTGTGCAAGGACGAGCCAAAGTAGTTGGGTACAGTACAGGGGTAGGTACTCACAGAATTTTCATTTTTTAAAATCATAAACAAGCAAAAGAAAACCCAAAAAACCAATCTGGTAGGAAAGGTTGCTCTTAATGGCGGACATCAGTACACTTGTTTTATTTTCAGTTTAAATTTGTTTAATAAAATGGCAAGTCTTAAGAGTGGGCTGCTATAATACATGTGAATCTTGCCCTATTATCATGGAATATGAGTGGTGGATCCATATTGCTTTCTACATGATCTCTTATACTGTTTGAAAAACACTGACTTCGAAAAGTGTTTTACACACAAACAAATAATTTGTACGAGTAAATCACTAACTATAAACAGTAAGCAGATGGGTAATATACATAAAAGCATGTTATTTGTCTAGAAGTAAGCACACAAGAAGTTTCTAGTACCCTACAAATACCAAGGTGATCTTCAAAAAACACTTAATAAAATCATACATAAAACACTGTTTCTTACAACTGAGTTTAAAATACATTATATGGTCCAGTCACTGTTTCTTCACACTTTTCAAAACAAACCCTTGAAAAATCCCTCGAAGAGTAATATGTTTACCTGCTTTTTAAATAATTCATATACTGCGATTATTCAATGTTGCTATTAACTTAAAGTATTATATTTTTGATTAAACAAAACTTTTTAACTTATATATCTTCTACAAATTGAAATATTTATTCATATTCAATATGAATTAAAAACAGTGACAGCAGCGATGTGTTGTGAACGACTAGTAACGAATAGTTTATAGTTTAGATGTTATACCCTATTTTTTGGTATGCTAATTTGTAAATTAAACATTTTCTGAAATATTTACATTTTCAGATAGCACTTATGGAAGCATATTTCACTGTTACTGTTAAAAATATCAGTGCAAAATAATGATTCATTGGCCCTAGTGACTTGGTGTTTATTTTTCATCCAAGGAAGAAACTTGAATAAACGGAGCGGTTTCCCCCCCCCCCCCCTCAAATTTAGCATATTTAATTCTCGTTATAGAAAAAATAGTGTTTTGACATCTGATTTAAAACTGAAATGAGATATTTTAATGTTTAAGTACTTATTATAACATTTAGATGTGATGGTGGAACTGTTACAAATTGGAAGTTGGCAGAAGTGGCAACATGACATGATGTGTTGCTTTTTGTTGAACCAAGTGTTCAATTTTCTTCCTACAAAAAATATTTAAAATGACCAAATCAACTTTGTACACATTGTATTTCTTCAACCTATGTAGGCAAGTTACGAGGTTTTAATAAATTTGTGTTTCCACGGCAGGAAACAAATACAGTAAACCCTTGATAATTCAAAATGCTCAGGGCCAAATTTTTTTACATCAAATTACATAATTTTACATTATTCAATCTTAAAAAAATTGACCTACGTGTTATTAGTTGCGGAATATCTTCTTTTACTTTGAAAACAGTGCTAACATTGCACAACTTGAAGAATATTAGTATTTGCAATATTTAATCATGTGCCACTTGTATTTTTCTCAAAAATAAGGCTTCCCAAATCGCACTGGTGGTATGTGGACCACACAGAAGTCATTTATGCATGGGGATATATTATGGTGGTTGCCAGTGGCAAGGTAAGTTCTGGTGTACATTCTCATGAGTCTTATTTGTGGAGTGGAAAAAACTTAGAATAAAATTGAGCACATGCAGTCTTTCCATCAGCAACTGGACTCTGTGACACTTCCAAAGGCAACTATGTGATTTTATGGTGCAACAACTGTGCAGTGCATAGTCCTGCATGACTTTACCATCGTTTTCACCATTTCCAGTTTCGAGAAATTGACAATACAAACTAGTCTTCAGACATGAAAAGTTTCATGAATGGTGTTTGTAGGCAGAGGACACAAAAATAAATAAAGCAGTTTTAAAACTAAAATTTATTTCCCTTAGACTCTAGTCACCTCAAAAAATATATATGTGCACACCTGGACGAAAAACAAATGGTGATAGATGTGCATTTAGTGCTCCCAAAAATATGATAAGCCACTCCTCTCATCTATTTAAACACCCTTTTCTGGTCGCCCCTCCACCCTACCCCCGTAACACAATAAGAGCGACCACTATTTCGTACTTTTCAATATCCCTGTAGCCAGTCACACTTCAGTACCCAGCAGCTGCATGAAGAGAGAGAAAAAAAAAGAGCAGCCCACCTCAGCTGCTGCCGGAAAAACAAAGGAAGCTGCCTACTCTTGCCATTGAGATTCTATTAACGGCCTTCACTTTACCCTTATGATAAAGCAGTAGCAACAGCACTGTAACAATATTTTGGCTTTTATTTTAGCACATAGGTTATTTAATTGAAGCATTTTCTAATTAGACAGCACCACACACAAATGTATAGAAAGAAAAAGTATAGTACTTACTTAACAGGACACCTCACAAACTGTTGCAGTTTCATCAGAATAAAAACTTTTTTCCTAAAAGTTGCAAAAAATTATGATGGCCACTAATTCGAGTATATATGGTATTTCTAAGTTTTCTGACGTAGTCTTTACATTGTACTTTTCACTCGTTATTTCAAATGCAAAAACCAATAATAAAAACCAAAGCCGGCACCACACAAAAATCTATTTTTGACACAAATTTATATACCTCTCACAATTTTGTTTTTTCAATTAATATTGTAGAAGGAGAGGGGAGAAGAGGCGACAAATGTTTTTCAGTGCAGTCGGCTGCCTAGTATAGTAAACACACACTTTTGCTGCCTGGTTGCCAGTACACACATGGCAGTAGCCAGCCGCCTGTCTGCTGCCTGATCCATACACTGTATTTACCCACATATGACCTGCACATTTTTCCCTTTAAATTAGAGAAAAACTGGGGTGCAAGGGATACACGACACTTAAGTCTATTTTGCACCCTGGTGTGACGTGTAATAACCTGCCTACCTAACACTGTGACTATTCCTATACTTATACTGAACTCCTTACTACTCTCCTTAGCCACATTATCTCCAGTTAGTTAGAGGTGTACTTGGGGGTAACAGATACTGATAGCTATTCAATGAACGGGGGGAAGTCAACTACACATAATTATTTCAATACCTTAAGTGGATATACAACAATATGTTTACACTATACAACAATACTACTCTCCCTACAACACTGACTTTACTTAACTTCGGATTGACAGATAACTATAAGAACAATGAGACAATTATAATGACCTATGGGATTGATATAAACGGGAGATAAGTTAATTATAAAAATATGAGATTACGGTTATACAAAGACCCTATCCTTGCCAAGTGATTATCAATACTTAAGACGGGGCTTCAATATCAGGATTCCTGCCCTACCGCCTAGCCGGATTTATGCACACCAATGAAGACGTAGCGTATCTTGTAGATGGGCTGGAGCTCCCCGGACCCTAGTGCTCTTCCGTGTCGCTCCGACACTGACATGGTCACTTCAGTCTCCGCCGACAGCCTGGGAGCAGGGGAGCTCTCGCTCGATGTTTAAATAGTCCCGGCCTCAGTAGGTTGGCCAGGCGTGTTATTAAAACAGGGGGCCTGCTTCAGAATCTATAACCCATCCAAGTTTAGTTTGTCGTGTAAGGGCTCCCTGGAGCCTACTACACTACCCCAGGTCAAACAAGCAGTCCGCCATGGCTGCTATAAGGTAGCTGGTACAAGGTCCATACAAGGTTAAGGTTATGTCACTGCTGGTGGGGTCCAGGAGCACAGACAAGTCTTGATGGGGGTTGTAGGGTACCAAGTATCTTGAGAATGGGTGGTGGCATTTGCGAGTTATACTTAATGGCAGTATCAAGGGTGGGGTACCCAATTCGAGGCACCGTGGCAGTTAAAATGAACATAGGATGATGAGTGAATTTAAAAAAAAATGTTGTGGCGAAGCAGGAAATTTAGTCAATATTACATTAAAATAATTATACATAGCTTTGAATAATGGCCAATACCTATGCATGTAATGTAGTGAAACCACTGATTGGAGGGAGGTATGTCCATCGTCACATTTAACGTTTAAAAAGCCCCCTGAAATTCTAGGCGGAGGACGTAGGTAAGTGAGAGTGGGAAATTTTTTGTGCACTAGTGGTATTTTTCACTCACCACGACGTGCTAGGAAGTTAATTTGAAATAATACCATAATAAACTTAGTTAGTTGATCAATAATACCTGCTGGCTGAAGTTCGGAGTTTACATTACATTGAAACAAGGTTAACACAATTGGTAAGGGAAATAAGTTTTGTACATTTCAATATTTTCCTATGCGAAAGGAAATTTTCATATGCTGTAGTTGGTTATTCTGTACGTTGAACATGTGCAAATATAGATGCAGTGCTATTGAAATAGCTGGTCGTTTGCCGCTAGTTGGCTTCTTGTGATTTACACCTGGTTGTTACTTACTCACCCTTATGGATAACATGAGAATATTACAGCTAAGTACTCTTTAGTGACATAAATAATTGAGACATGCTTTTACACTTATCCTATGTGTGATGTAGAAGTTGACGTGCGTAACATATGGGAACTCTTAACTTATGTACATTAGTATTGATAACATTTCATTTTCAGTTAACGTAAAAGGAACGTAACATTATACAAGAAACATAATTGAGTAATACATTTATGATACAAAATTGTGATATTAGCCTTTACTTGCACAGATTAAAATTTTATAGGTTAATGGTATGATATTATTGGCTTTTTACGTTGAAATGTCTTGGCATTTGTAAGTCATCACATGTCAGTTCATTTTTTTGGTGGCACTATGTTTAAGAGTTTGTTTTTGTGCTGTTACGTAGAATTCACTGTTTTTTATGTGGATTTTGTGATTAGGCACTCATCACAGATAGGGTGTCCTTGAATGATTTACCACACTTACAATTTTTCTTCTTAGATGACCTCATAAGAACATATTCATGTTTTACTGTGCAAGTTTTACGTTTAATGAAATTATAATTTAAAGACATATATAAAACACTTTACTTATATCCAAGACATTACTTAACCTAACCAGCTGGCTTAACCTACAATGTTGAAAATTTTTTATTTAATTTACTATAAGTACACAGGACAATGAGAATTTATATTTTCTTTGCAATGGAATTAACATTTTAGTAGTAGTTAAGTTGTTGTAAATTCTTATATAACTAGGGAAAGGAAAATGAGTTGACACAACACACAACATAAGGAATAAGGAACTGATGCAGCTATGCACATCTGCATGCTTAGATATTGCTAATTATACTGAGTTGGTACTCTGTTTTTAAGAGACCCTTTACAATGATTGAATTTACTGAAAGAATTATCGATAACATCACATGTCCTTCATTCACTTGATATGTTGTTACATTGAGATTAATATGCCACTCTAAAAATGCTGAATAAAGTTATCCTATTCCTCGATCCTCATATATTTAGGCTTTTCTTGTTATAAGAATGAAATATTTTTAACACTCCAGCTAAACCTGGGTGGTAACATTTGAAATAGTTTGAAATAGCATCCTCTTAGACTGCAGTCCACTGTAATTTATGTAACACTTTCAAAATTGGATTAATTTAATTTCATGAAATATATATATATATATATATATATATATATATATATATATATATATATATATATATATATATATATATATATATATATATATATATATATATATATCAATCACTCTGCTAGGGTATACCCTTTATAAAATAGTAATTGAAAATTTTCACTTCCACTGATTTTGCACTTACACTCTGAGAATAGAAAATAAAATTTGTGGCATGTACTGCCTTGCTGCTTGTCTGGCACTTAAGTTATATTTTTACTACATTTACACAATGTTATATTATGCTGTACCAACTTTTTGACTGTATCATGTTATACAAGTACAATGTAATAGCTTGCAATCTAATATCTATATAGGCTAAATTTTTGCAAAAAAAATTGTTCTTCCAGTATTTGTAAACATTGTAGCAGTTGTTTGCAAGGCTGTGGAAGTTCTACATACATAACTGATTTGCAAGAGCAAGAATTTAAGTGGTTTGATTTTCTGTTAGACCTCTGAAAATTCTTGTGATATGGCTGTACATGCAGCCAATGGTCTGTTATATTGATCAGCAGAATATACCTGTTTGTTAGCATTTGAACTGGTGTAAAATATTTTGAAATAACTTCTGTATATATAGTAAAATTAGTGAGTTATTGCCTGTAGGCTATGTTGAAGACTTATTGCTTAGTTACTTGACTGCCTTAGTATTTTGTATAAAGTTGTTAAAATATGAAGTAAGACAAAATTAAAACGATTATGGCTATTTACAATATTTGTACGTTTGTGAAGGAGGCGGGGGGGGGGGGGGGTTGTCTGGGAGGGATGAACCTAGGTGAACACTGAGAAAAGTGGAGATAGAAATTCAAGATATTAATGTTGTTAGTGTCTGCTTGCTAAAATAATGTAAAATGTCATAAAACATGAAATTTTAAGAATTGCATGGCCTTAAACCTGTTTCTTGCTTTTTGTTTCTTGCTCTTTGTTTAAATAAAACTTTTTGCTTAATGCGGTCTTCAATACCAGAAAAAAAAAAACTTAAGTTTAACTTTTACACCATCAGATAGAAAATATGACTTAACAGAAACTCTATTTTATGTATTTGAATTCACTAGTTTCAGAACTAACTTTAGCTTGTATAGGAGTTTCAGTGTTTTAATATTGTTCAGTAGTAGTTGTCAGCACTGATCTGCCATTTAGTGTGTTGAAAAATGGGAAACACCGTAATCAGTAAAATTGCTTAACTAGTGTACATTAAATTTAAAACAAACTTTGTGCAGTGAGCCTTATATGTGTGCACAATATTCTATTACTAAGTTACATTGTGTGATCTTTGAAATTGACAGAGTATACTCATTATTGTCATTCGAAGGAACTATAATATCTTATAGAGCTAGGGAAACATCATAATTGGGATAGTGAAGGCCGGCAGCAATGTGGCCGGGTGGGTGGGCGGGTGGACTCAGCTGGCCTCTGAAAGCGTAGTGTGCTGTGACCTAGAGCACTGTCCGCCGGGAGGGAAGGGGTGAGCCACTCACTCCCCTCTGTGGGCGTGGCTGGCTGGTCCGGTTGCCACGACACAATGGCTGGCGCATGCGCGAAGCATAACTCGCGCTGGTGCATATGTTCGTGTTGCCAACCGTGTCCAGTCGTGGGAACAGCGACTCGCTGCTACATTGTCATCGTGCTGCTGGGACGTGAAGTTGGCAGTCCTGCGACTGGAATGGCTGCCACTGTTGGTCTCCAACCCCTGGGCGGTTCGTAGTGGCGGTTGCCCTAGCAACCACTGTGCGCCTGTGCAGGGGGGGGGGGAGTGTGCAGTGCTACCAAAGTTAACAGGCAGCTCCGGCAACTGCACATCGCCTTTACTGAGGCCCCAGGCATGTTGTGTGGTTGGTAGCAGGTTCCCCTTCTCTGGCTTGTGCACAGGCTGCAGGCGTGGAGTGACATGATAGCAGAAGGGAAGGGCTGGCAGCGCCTCGTGTCACCTGCCTCCACTATGCACACTCTCACTGAGGCGAGTCCACTGGCCGCACGTTCCCTTTACAGCTTGGCGAAGCAACGAGAACACGTAACTCCTACTGTCTACTTTCCACATATATTAATAAATCTGTACCACACTTTCATTTAATATTAATATCAAGACATAAAACTTACAGCTAACACATATAACACTTATTAACCTAACGAACATAAGCCGGCTTCATATGTCGGGTGCAAATAACGTCAGCCTTTGGCGTGCCCATTTTGTTTGTTTGTAAGCGAATCGTAGATTCCCCTAATACCTGTATTACTTTATAGGGTCCATGGTAGCGGTGTGTTAACGCCTTTTGGCGGCCCCTGTTTCTTACCCATACTAGGTCGTTAATTTTAATTGTGCTCTTTTTGTGTGATTTCTTAAATAGGCGTGTTTGGTGTTCCTGTACTTGTATTAAATTTAGTCGGGCCGTGTCTCTGTTTTGTTGGAGTTTTTCACACCAATCGTGTGCCCGCGGAGAATGTTGTTTGCTTACCACATGTGCTGGGAGGGTGGCCTATATGCCGTGCATTAGACAAAAAGGTGTAAATCTTGTGGTGGTGTTAATACTGGTGTTAAAAAATTTACATAGAGGTCCCAGTTTATTTGGTCAGCATTAGCGCAGGTGATAAGTTGGTCACTAATTATTTTGTTTGAAGATTCCACAAGCCCATTACAACGTGGATTATATGTAGTAGTGGTTAGTTTCTTTATATTGAGTGATTGTAGTAAGCAATTTATCAATTCGTTTTAGAAGCTTGTTCCGCTATCGGTAAGGATCTGCTCAGGACAGCCAAATTGCAGAATAACCTCTTTGATAAAGTCTGCGCATGTAGCCGCATTTATGGACTGCACGGATTTAGCAACAACATAACGAGTTGCGTATTCAGTCATTACAAGGATATATTAGTTTTTTCGAGCGGTAGTGGGGATGGGACCTTTTGTATCAAGAGCCCATGTTTTGAGGAGGGCTTTTCTGACATGTGGGACATGATTTGACATAGTTCTTTACGTCTGTGGCCATATTATCCTAGTAATAAGACTGTTTTATTTTTGCGAGGGTTTTTAACGTGCTGAAGTGACCTCCTCCAAAAATGGCATTGTGGTGGGCTTGTATTACTTCATTTATGTAGATTTGCAGGGCAAGTGTTAATTTTAACGGGCCTTGGGATGTATTAACTTTCAAAAATATTTCTCCGTTGGCTGTGAGTTCATAACGGTGGCTTAAACGGCGGTATTTTGTGGTTGCTTGAGCAGGATTTTGTAATGCTTGTTTAAGTTTAACGATATGGGGATTGCAATCGTACTCGCTGGTGAAAGGGGAGGTATTAACTGTGATAGGGCATAGCAAAAATATAGAATCGTCATCAATTTTGATGTATTCTTGTGCGTGGGTGTAAACTGGTAGGTAATGTAATTTATCTGAACGCAGAAGGATTAGGATGGTACATTTTAACACTGGGTCAATGAATGTAGTTTCGAGTGGGATTTGATAATCTTGTTTAATAATTTGAATACTGACTTTATATAGGATGGTAATTATTTTACAAATTGTGGCCATAGGGAAAATGTTTTCTTGTGCTGTTTCAGAGGCAATTCTGTCCCTTTCTTTGGGGTCGTGTTTGCTAAAGTTGTATTTGATTTCATCCCAGTGGTTTTTAACATATCTTGTCACCGCCTGTTTGATTTCATCTGCTTTGCTGGAGTTTCATAAAATAGCTTCTGCAAAAGCTTTAAATAAAGAAGTATATGTTAGCATCATCATTTAAATTTGGTACACTTCTTCGTTAACTATGATATGATGGATGGGTAGGGACGGTGCTGTGGGCATACGACTATGGGCGTCCGAGAGGATGTTCAATTTCCCTTTCTCTATTTGGGCTTCAAAATCGTACTCACTCAGAGCGATAGCCAATTTTTGTAAGTGCACGTTGTGATCAGCCATGCACCAGAGATAACATAAAATGGCATGATCTCTTTCAATGGTGAAACGGCTGCCGTATACGTACTGCCGAAAGTGTGAACATAGATACTTAATGGTCTCAAGCTCTCATTCCATGGTATTCCATCTTCCTTGCTGGGGTGAAAATTTCTTAGACGCAAATGCGATTATATTACGTCCTTTAGTCTGGAGGTCACATGCTAGGATTATTTTGCGGTCCTCGTAGAACTTATGAAGAATGGGAGCTTGTGAAATTGCTATTTTTAACTGAGTGAAAGCAAGCAGTATCTTGTTGTTCTGTCCATTTAGAGGGGGTGTTGTTTTTAGTAAATTCAATGAGTGGTTGCGCTATTGACGCATAGTTTCGGATGTAGCGACATAGGTAAGATGACATACCTAGGAAAGTTCTTAGTTGTTAGACGTTACGGGGGTTGACATTTTGACAATGGCCGCAAATTTCTCAAGGTCTGTAGATATGCTGCTAGGTGTGATGATATGGCCCAGGACTTTAACCGTTTGCTTCGCAAATGTGCATTTTTTGGTGTTGACCTTGACATTAAATAAACGGAGCCTTTCAAATACCTTCATTATGTTCTCCACATGTTCTTCAAATCTGTTGCCAAGAATAAAGATGTCATCAATGTACGCAATAGCCGCAGTCCATCGGGGGGTCCTAGAAGTTTATTTATAAACATCTGGAAATATTGGGGACTTGTGCTTAACCACATTGGCATTCTTTTATATTGGAAGAGGCCTACACCATCAATTGTAAATGCTAATTTATGTCTATCTTCAGCCCTGACTGGGATACTGTAAAATCCAGAAAATAAATCTCTACACCAGTGATGTAAGCAGAATTTAGGAGAGCATTTAAAATATCTTCTGTGCACGGCACCGGATATTGCACCCTAGTCAAATATTGGTTTAATTTCCTGAAGTCAGTTAAAAATAGTAGGCCTCCAGATTTCTTAGCTATGACAAGAGAAGGTGCCGAATAAGGTGAGTCTACTTCTTGTATTATTCCCGCGTCGACCATGTCTTCGATTTGATTTAAAAGGTCATCCCTCACCTTGGAACTAGTTCTATAAGTGCGCGTAGTTACATGTTTATCAGTGGTGAGATCTAATTTTATTTCAAAATTTTTGGCTTCGGTGAGATCCAAAACCAAATTGGCAAATCTGTCTTGATAAGAGTGTATAATGTTCTGGATGGCTGCTGTCTGTTCGGTTGTAAGGTTTTTGTTTATGTGGGGTGATGTGGTATTTCCATTGTCAAATGTTTCTAATGTTAAGTTGTGTTCAACTGATGTAATGATTTCTGTGTTAAGTGGCGTGAGGTGCAGTGGAACTTGTACCGCTTTATTGGGGTTGTGTCCGTGTATCAGCATTATATCATATTTCAAAATCTGAACTACATCGTAATGCTTAATGAAATCAACTCCTAGTATCAAATCTTGTTGTAAATTGTCCACTACTAAAAATCTTTGGTTGTATGTGTATCCTGAAATGTTTAATTTCACTTGAGTTTCAAATTTAGGGGACGTGAGCACACTTGTCACAGCGACTAAAGTGATTTTATCCTGGAGAGGGAAAAGGTTCTGGTCCAACACAAGTGTACTGGCAATGCTACTGCGTGAGCAACAGGTGTTGAACAGTATATTGACCAGCACAGCCACAGGATGTTGTGGCTGTGCTGGTCGCGTGCTTTTGAAGTGAGGTGTGTGGTGTTGTACATATTAGTGTTGGGTGTAGCGCAAAGCGGAAGTTTGCTCAGTGTGTTAAAATTTAACACATTTTCATCATCGCAAGCCAGCCGCAGTGCGTTATGAAAGGAGTCATGAATGGGTGTCGTGTAGTATTGAGTTGGTGAGTGTATTCTTACAATGTGCGGAGTGAGTCCAAATTTATGTTTAAAATGTTTAAAATACTCCCCAATATCTGCGGAAAATTGAAAATGTTGATTTGGGGGAGGGGGCAGTGTTTGGCTTTGTGCCTAATGTACAGACATAGAGTGCAGGTGGTTTGTTCAAGGCTACGTAGCCCGACGACTTCCTGTTTGTGTTTGGAGTGAGGTGTGGATGTGGCAACGGCACCTTGAAGGTCGCATGGCGGCAGTGGTTTGGCAATGTCAGCAGGTTGCGTGCAAGGGGGGGGGGGGGGGTTACGGCAATTGTCACGCTGGGTCGGCTGTGGTGCAGCATGGTGTTTAGAAACATTTCTTATGCTGCCCACGGTAACTGGCCTTGCTGTCTGTGTGTGTGTCCAGCAGTTGTGGAATGTTACTTCTCCTTGTAAACATTGGTAGTTTTCATGTTATTTGTTTGGACGCCAACCCGCATGACCTACTGCTGGAACGAGATTGCACAGACAATGCAGAAATGTTTTGGAATACGGCCTTGTGATGTCTGTTTACACGGTGCGGTGTTTGTTGTGGGAGAAGTATGCTTGTCAGCTGTTTTGTGTTTTGCCCCTGTGTCGTGTGCAGTTGTTGTGGGTTGGCTTCATTCTGCAGAGGTGTTTGATTTTGTGTCAGAATATTGCTGCAGGAATTGAATTTTGCAATTTCTGAAAATGTTCTGTTAGGTACAACTTTGTTAACTAAAGCCCTACAGCCATCGCAAACCCGGACATTACTCTCCTGCATGGGGGAGGGATGTGTTTGCTTGTACTGATTTCCAGACACGTAGTCCCGTACCTGACCGTATTGTTTGTGTTCTAGCCGGCCTGTCTGGGGGCATGTGATGTTTATAAGGCCCTTGGTGTGTTGTTTGTCTATAAGGTCCCCTGCTCTGTGTCCACTGTATTACTGTTGGCCTGTTGTACCGTGTCTGATTATACGTGTCTGTGTGGGTGGAGGATGGGGGTGGAAATGTTGTTGTGAGAGTGTCCCTGACTGGACGTTGGGATGGTGCAGTATAGTTGTTGATGTTTTTGAGAGCATTGATTTGTTGTTTTAATAACTGTATCTCTGTTTGGAGTATGGCGTGATGTGTGGTCTGTGAGTCCTGTTGTATAACTTGTTGGTGTTTGTACATGCCCACCTCAATATTCTGGACATTGTCGATTAACTGTTGTAGTGTCTCGTTCGCTAATGGCACAAGTTTGTCTGCAATGGCGGGTGTTAGTGAGGTCCAAATTATGTTTACAAACCTAGACTCTGGTAATTGTGGGTCATATTTGTTCTTATAAAAGTCAGGTTTTCAAAGTGTGCTAGTGTACTCTGATTCGGCTGTTGTTTTGTTGTTTGTAATAGGTGCTTGTCGTGATCTTGTGTATCTAGTTTTCAGAATGTGGTTAAAAGTTGATCAATATGTTGCCACGATTATTTCCTGCTCACCAGTGTAATATAAATTCTCATATGTCCTTTTGGCTGTCCCTGAGAGGTAAAACTTTAAATGCCGCCTTTTGTCTAAATCTGTCTAGTTATTGAGTTCACTTGCTGCATTGAATGTTTCCAAGATATTTGCAAGATGACGTGTGGGTGCTGGAATGTTCGGTAACTGTGGAATGTGTACCGTGTCATTAGTGGCATTGCTAGACTGGTGTTGTGTTATAGAATTTATGTTTGAGTATTCGTGTGCGGGAATGTGAGGGTTCGTGCTGGGAATGGAAATTAAAAAAGGGTTTGCTGTCTGTAGTGCTGAAAGTGGGCGGGGTCGGAGATATCCATTGGTGCTCGGTGCGTGTGTGTCGTGAAATGAGTAATCAAATGCTGCGTTCTGTTGTGTAGAGGAAATGTGTTCAATAGGTGTTCTGTGTTATAAGTTGTTCGAGAACTTCTACAGCACGTTTTGCATTGCCGAAGTCTAACAACAGGGTTTTAACTAGTTTGCATATGATTTGTGTTTTAGTTGGGGTTTGTATGTTCATAACGGCATATTAGTGTAGGTAGTGTAGTAATGGTGATGCAGCGCTCTGATGTAAATTTATATCCAAAGCAAACTACAAAGAGAAGGAATTTAGAGAAACACTTCTAAAACACACCAATATAAGTAAAGTGTTTCGTCTGGCAAAATGGAACAGATGTTCCGACATGCAATTACAAGCAATTATATATTATAATATCACACAGAAGCATAAACAATAACTAAGGATATGGGGGAAACGTAGCTGCGCTGTGGCAAGGAGTGCTGCGAAGTTATGCTGACGAGCGCACGTGGCTTGTACTGACCTACCACAAGTGACATGCGCTGTGCGCTGGCCTTGGCGGCTGGGAAGCTAACAGCTGGTCGCTTCCGCACGCTCCTACACTGCGTCGTACATGTTTTGATGCAAGTGGCTTCGTTAAAAACTGATAAAAGCTAGACAGACCAATTAATTGTAATTTGAATACTTGAAAAGGGGATTGTGCAATCCCTACGCATGTCGTGGGTAGCGTGAGGTGCTGCCACACGATTTTCGTTGCGAACATCTATTTTAGCTAATAATTTACATGCGTGGTGGAGTTGACTGCTTGGTAACAAGAGGGAAGGAAAGACCACGTCTCCACAAGTGTAACAACCTGCCTACCTAACACTGTGACTATTCCTATATTTATACTGAACTCCTCACTACTCTCCTTAGCCACGTTATCTCCAGTTAGGTAGAGGTGTACTTGGGGGTAACAGATACTGATAGCTATTCAATGAAAAGGGGGGAAGTCAACTACACATATTTATTAAAATACCTTAAGTGGATATACAATAATACGTTTACACCGTACAACAATACTACTCTCCCTACAACACTGACTTTACTCCGGATTGACAGATAACTATAAGAACATAAATTAATACAGTTATACAAGGAATAATGAGACAATTATAATGACCTACGGGATTGACATAAACGGGAGATAAGTTAATTATAAGAATATGAGATTACGATTATACAAAGACCCTATCCTTGCCAAGTGATTATCAATACCTAAGATGCGGCTTCAATATCGGGATTGCCGCCCTACCACCTAGCTAGATTTATACTCGCCAATGAAGACGTAGCGTATCTTGTAGATGGGCCAGAGCTCCCTGGACCCTAGTGCTCTTCCGTGTCGCTCTGACACTGACGTGGTCACTTCAGTATCCGCTGACAGCCTGGGAGGAGGGGGGCTCTCACTCAGTGCTTAAATAGTTCCGGCCTCAGTAGGTCGGCCAGGCGTGTTATTAAAACTGGAGGCCCGCTTTGGAATCTATAATCCGTCCAAGTTTAGCTTGTCGTGTGAGGGCCATCTGGGGCCCTCTATACATGGCATGGCTATGGCAGTATCTACCGACATGTACTTCCTTTTACATAATTCATTTATGTTTTTCAACAAAAAAAACAGCATTTATGCTTCCTATATTCCCAAATGTGTGGTGCAGTCAATTTTACAGCAGACACATTTTAACACTGTCATGACTAGCAGAAAATGTACCTAAAATGTTTACATATCCCGTAAACTGGCTGAGGTAAGTAGCACAATCTGTTTTGTGATGAAGTCATTGAATGGCACATGAAGAGAGAGGAACGGAGCACATAGCTGCCAAGGACACACTCCTCCGTTTCTCACCCCTTTGGTACAACATTGCCATGCTGCACGCACTACGTTGTCGACACACAGAGCCGGGCTGTTTTCGTTTGGATTTAGGTGCATTTTCAGCTTTTAAAAAGACTGTGGCCGTATACTTTTCACTCTTGGATAACTTTTGTGATGATGGTAAGCGATGGCACACACAAATTATTTATACTTTAGTCCAATCATATTTTGCTTCAAAAATTTTTTTTCGTACATAGTTGTGCTAAAAATATGGGTTATGGGGCTTACTTACACTGGGGTAAATACAGTACATAAGGCAGCCGCTTGTGATCCTTATTTATTACACATCAAGAATATAATTACAGCAATTTTTATACATGACCTTTATTTTATGCACACTTTGAGGAAATTGCACTTTGAATTACTTATTATGTGGAATTTAAAATTAACCAAACTCCAAAGCATGAAAAATCCTAGTCTCACATTCGGGGGCTAACAGCTACTTTGATTTACATAGAATTATGAATTAACTAAGTTCAAATTAACAAGGTTTTACTGTATTCTGTAATGCATGTGTTGTTGGTTGAGGGTGGTGGTAATGAAAACAAAATGGCCATTGTTGTGTGTGCGGGCGTGTGTGTTTATGCATTTGTTTATGCATGTGTGTGCATGACAGCAAATATTAGATGTGCAAAATTTATTTTAACTGTAAATGGTGTTATGACAAAATTATTTATTTGAAAGTCAAGTCTATTTATTTATTACAACTTTGTATCTTTATCCTACGTGTTTGAAACACAATTGTGTAACATGATTATTGTGTGTTTCTGTGAACTGCATGTTCATCACAGTCCCAACAAATTGCTAAAGTCCACGCAGAAAATTATAACAAATAATAAAATAAATGTAAAAACTAAGTATACAAAGTAACATGAGGGGAATAAAAGTTACCGTAGGCCTATTCATGTGAATTTTCATTATTATTTTTAAGTTTTTCGCTGCCACATACCAAACATAAGTGACAGGAGTTGTGTGCTTGAGTTTACTGTTTTTTTGTTGGACTGGATACTGCATTTTAATATGATTCCAAATGAGACCATTCTTTTAATGATGTAACCAAACAAAAAAAAATAACTACAGGTTAATTACTACAAATTCTTTCCCCCACAAATGTAACATGGATAAACACAAGCACTGCAAAATATGAAAGTGTATGTGTAATGTGCTAATATAGTGAATAACACAAATATGATAATATGTAAACCAATAACCATACAAACTATTATCAATACAGACATTGTTAAAATGCCCAAAGCTGACCTCGATACAGTTAGTTATAAGCCTACATTGTAAACATTTATACGTAATGCTTTTAAACAGCTGAAATCAGAAAACAAAGCATTTCACAGTTGAAACGCAATTGGTCACAAGTTTTAATTACCCACAACACCTGTTCCAATTCTTGTCTAAAATATTTGCCTTTGGCAAACTTTTTTTTCTGCATTCTTATGCCCTACATTTTCCTTGATAGCAACCTTTTAAAATCTCTACAAACCAGGGGACATTCACCCTAAAACAATACAATTCTAACAATACACCCTTTTCCTCCTTTCCACCTTACAGAATGATCACAATTTATTATGTATAGAATAGAATTCTGCCTACAAATACACCAAAGCCCCTTAAAACCTGAGAAACGCCCGCTGGAGTGCTCGTCTCTTTCAGTTTTACGCCTCTGTGAATTTCCCCTCAACACCCACGAAAACACTAGGGAAAACCCACTCCATTCACTCACACAACTATTGCAATCAATATCCATCACACCACCATCCAGGTCATTCAGGGATGGGGATATTCGCCCCACCAATCATGGCTGCTCTCAATACCTTCATACACTCTCCTCATACAGTCAAGGAAGCCTGGGGATACTCTTCTAGCCGATACCAAGGTAAAGGCAGTGCCCCCTTAACTCCAATCGACACCAAACACACCAATATGGAGGAGCAAACAAGGGATATTCTCCCTACCACTGGGGTGCGTCCCTTCCTCCACCCATACATTCCATCACCAAACACCAACACATCACACACACACACCACATTAATGTTCCCAAAAAATAGCAAAACGTAGCAAAATGCAGTTTAACACTGTCTTACTCACCACCGTAGGAAATCTCAGTTTACTCTTTTGCACATCAAAACACATGTTTTTTCCTTCTTGGATAAGTTGCAGGATCCTGGCGCTCTCACGACTTCAACCTCAATTTGTCACTGTTCAATCAAAATTGATCAAAATAAACCTCAAGATTCCAACTTCAATCTTCTGGGGAAAACAACATTCACACACCAATTCCTGGTCTTTTCTTCCAGAAGTCTTCCAGCTCCACATTTACTAAATCCGAATCTAGCTCAAAATATTGTGAGAATATGAGTGTCGTGGCATCTCATCCTGTCCCTGAGATACGAAAACTACGCCCGCACAGCTAGCAAAACATTTAGCTTCAACCTGCAATTGCTCACTCCAGCTAAGTTCACACTGTTGGCCAACACAGCCTAACTCCATTTATTCTCAGCTGTAACTAAGACAGCCAAAATTCTAAGTCCAAGTTCACATGCAACTCACTTTCAGGCAAAGTCCCCATACACGCATCACCAGAGACTAAGATGAAATTGAGGACAGAAAAAATAATCAAATGGTCAGAAAATTCGACTAAGTTCAATTTCACCTTTGCCAAAAACTAAGTCCTGCTTTTCCGTCCACAAAAAAATTTTTCTAAGTCCCGATTCTTCATTCTCAGTGGCTAAGTCCCACACTCCTACACCTTAGTTTCTTGAGTTTTTCTAAGTTCGGCGGTGATAGCAAACATTTTTCAAAGTCCAACTAGTAGTCATACTTAACGTCTTGCAGTGCAGAATCTCTCGAAGTTCTTACTCTCGGACGAAACCACATCACCCTTGAACAACTACCAGCACACCGGCTAGGGACAATCTCCCCGAAGCCGCACACACACACCCAGTTTATACCAGTGAAATCCTTACTCCTAGTCATCCCCTCCCGTAGAGGCCTGCACTCCAGCGCCACCTTTTCGATATAAGTGCCCTCTTTTCGATGCCAGCACTACTTTTACAAATATTATTTTCACACTGGTGCGAAACCAGGTACCCAATCCCAGGTAAGCAACATAATTTGCCGCTTAATTCAAGCAACTGCAACCAGACACACCATGCTGCTAGGCGGGTAGATGGATGCCCCCCCCCCCCCCAAGTGTTTTTCTCACTGCAAAATGAACATCCTTACAGTATCTCATCATAATGTGACAGTCACCCCATCATAATAGGAAGCAGGAAATGCAGAAGGATATTTTGAAAGGAAAACTTCACTGAACCCTTCTGCCATGGAATTTAAGAGTACAAAACTGTCAAAAACAGTGGATGCAGGAATCTCATAGTCCTCCCACTATCTTGTGTAAAAAGAAGTTAAACTAAAAGTCCTTACATGCCGATGTTCGGAACCCTTTGAATAGGCATAAAGCAACAAGGAACAGCTATGGGATACCCTGCTCAAGAATACAATGAGGATTCCCAGATCCTTGAATATGCAGGGCGGCCCCATGAGGACCCAGTAGTTTTCACCAATGAGTGAAAAAGAATTCTGAGAAAATAGCGTCCCGAATAAACAATGGGTCAGTCATGCGCAAACCCACCTAAGCAGAAAAGCTTTGGAATTGTGGGACCGCTATGGTGAATTTATCACAGATGGGGGACGATTCGGCAAGCGTCTGGTGGTGAACTTTACTGGCAAAGAGGTATTGGCTAAACCTACAACAGAATTTTATAGCAAAATTCAAGAGCCCGTCGAAGAAGCCTAAATATTTATTAGGCGACAGGAACATATGTTTCACAGAATCTTCCCCGACAGAAACGAAGCCAGCTCCTTCCTTTACATCAGTAGGATGTTGTTACCCAATCTGTGAAACATACTACTGATGCCAAAACCATTGAACCTCAATAAATTGGTAGGTCCGAAGAAAGCCGAACAAAATTTCAAGGCACAAGCTGCTCTAGACGACAAACCATGGAATACCCAGACAACGGAGACATGACCCCCCCCCTCCCCTTTCCAAAAAGGAAAAACCCTTTTCCCACTTTACGGTCGCCTTTCGTACCAAAATGTTGGTTTTGCCCAGGACACACTTAAACAAGGATTGTCCAGTTAAGAACTTGGGACCATGAAATACAGGGGGAGGATCCGCAGATAAGGCTCTAACTCTGACCACACCAGCCATGGCGCCCTAGTCCAACCACCAACCAGCAAGTGGAAAACACTGAAGCTTACACAACTGGCAAAACGGCCCAGTATGGAACGTTTAAGTGAGGAAGCTGCCCCCCTTGTAGCCCTCCACATTGAGGTGGAGATAAATGGAGAAAAAATCCTAGCGCTGTTAGATTCTGCTGCGACGGGGATTTTTATAAGCAGCAACATGCCAAGTCAACAACAACAAGCCAATCTCCAACCAACCACAAATAAACATCGTCCATATGGCCCAACCAGACGCAACCTTGAAAGTAGAGTTGTTCCTATACCGAAGTATCTGTATCAGCCGATACTTCGCCTTTGTTCAATATATCTGTACCGGGTATGGTATCGAGCCGATACATTAGTACCGTAGTATCGGTATGGTATTTGGCCAAAACATTAGTATTGGTTATGGTAACAGGCCGATACATTAGTATGGGTTGTAGACAATGAAATCAGTTTATTACTTTCTTTAGACACAAAAAATACTGTATTTCAGTGTGTATACGGAGCACATTAAAATAAAAGGAAAAATACGAACAAATAAAGTGCATTAACCAACAATTTTTTGTGATCCCAGCGAAATTCCTATTTAAATAATGTTAACATAAACTTTTAACCTTTATCACATGTTACACTGATTAAAGTATATTTCAGGCCCCGTCACCTAAGATTTCCCACAATTATCATTTTTAAG